>JACXGK010000758.1:0-61500 GCA_016801125.1 Novumbra hubbsi
CCCTCCAACATCAGGGAGACAGCAGACAGGAGACCCTCCAACATCAGGGAGACAGCAGATTGGAGAGACCCTCCAACATCAGGGAGACAGCAGACAAGAGACCCTCCAACATCAGGGAGACAGCAGACAGGAGAGACCCTCCAACATCAGGGAGACAGCAGACAGGAGAGACCCTCCAACATCAGGAGACAGCAGACAGGAGAGACCCTCCAACATCAGGGAGACAGCAGACAGGAGAGACCGTCCAACATCAGGGAGACAGCAGAGAGTAGACACTGTCCAACAGCACCATATGCTGCAACCAACATTCTGAAGTAGGTTTTCATGTACTTTGAAGACATGACAAAAATGAAGAAGTAATGGAGTAATGAATTGTTGACTTGGTGACATTCTATTTGGAAAATTTCCAAAACAAGCTATTGACTTTGTTCTCTCTACTACATTTATTCTATTCACAGTTAAGAAATCTGTTGTTGGAGAATATTTTGGTCAGTTACATGTACATACCTTTTTTGTTTTTTAGGCTAAAATCCTTGAACTATTCAGCAGAGCAACCTCGGTGACAATGTGACTTTAAAGAAAGAGTTAGATTAGTCTTCATTTCTTATAAGGTAACATTAATAAGTTTAGTATTTTTGCGGCCAGACATTTTTTGGACAAAAGTATTGGACCACAACTCCTAATCATTGAACTCAGGTGTTTCATTTAGTCCCATTGCCAAAGGTGTATAAAATCAAACACCTAGCTATGCATTCTCCCTTTACAAACATTTATGTAAATGTAACTTTTTTCAAAAAAGCTCAATAGAAGGTCAATACAGGCATGGTTGGATGAGTTTGGTGTGGAAGAACTTGACTGGCCAGCACAGAGCCCTGACCTCAACCGTACCAATCGCCTTTGGGATGAACTAGAATGGAGATTGCAAGCCAGGCCCTCTCATCCAACATCAGTGTCTGACCACACGAATGCTCTTCTGGAAGAATGGGCAAACATTCCAACAGAGATACTCCAAAACCTATTAGAAAGTCTTCCCAGAAGAGTGGAAGCTGTTATAGCTGCAAAGGGTGACCAACTCAATATGAATGTGATACAGGGATGTCACACAAGCACTGGCGCGGGTAATGTGTAGGTGTCCATATACTTTTGTCCATATAGTGTATGTGCTGCAACTAAAATATTTCTCTTTAGGGTTTAGGCAATTGGTTTGGATCATCAGACATTGGGATGCTAAGCTAAGCCTCCTTATAGTAAGAAGCCAGACTAACAAACAGAGGTCAGCAAACTAATCAGCAAACTTGAATAAAGAATATTGCAGGATCCCACGCTGTTAATCATAAAAATGCCATTCATGGATTTGTTGATGCAAATATAGAGGGAAGACTGTTAGTGTGTAAAACATGTTTTGATATGTTTGATATGTCTAGAGAATATCAGTTTATTGAAATAGAATATAACAAATTTGGGTGAACAGGGAACGTCCCCTGATGAAATCTGTTCTTACAAAGCCAGTGAAAGTCAATTATTTGTCACTTGTTTTGAGCTTGCATTGGGGTTTTACCGACACTTCTGTGAAAATTTTCTCGAGCAGCACAACAATGGTATTTGCAGCCCCATTTAATGCAATGTTTTATACCTGCAGATTCTCTTGAGTGTGACAGTCACTGTGAAGAATGGAAATACAGCCGTTTCAATCATTAACACAGACAGAGCGACCGAAGAGATTGAGTTGCATCCTTGTGTGGTTCAGTATATTAATGAACTACACTAGTATTGATACTTCCATATCTATTCCGCTTCTTTAGCCTGGTCTAGTCGTTTGGTAATTGGCATTGATTGAGCTTATCTAGAAGGGATTTGGCATTGAAAATATAGCAGAAAATATAGCAGACCTTCAGTGAGTAATTTGGAAAAGATTTAATTTGTAAAAAAAAAAAATATTTCACTCCAAACTCAACAATTTAAAATTGATTCCAAATGGGGACAATGAAGAAAATAAGAATTGGCTTCAGTTTAATAGCATCTTCATGTTGTTTTGTTTTCATGAGACCATAAATTGTCACTGTTGCAATGTGCTAAAGTATAGTGGAATGTGTGTGCTTCTCAGCAAGAACCCATAACTTAACCAATTGTAATTATTACCCAAATTTAAAAGTTCCACAGGCATTGCCTAGAATTAGACATATATGATGATTAATCCCTGATAAAGATTTGAGAGTAAAAAATGTTTCTGTATTCGTAAATGCAATTTGCAAGTGATGAATGGGAAGATGGAATAATAACCAATAATAATAACCTTTTGCTGTAGTAATCATGTTTGTAACCATGTAACCTAATACTTCCGAGGAATATTTGCCTCCGTGCACCTGCATATGTCAATTTCACACTCTCAGACTTTGCTTGTGTTGCAGTACTCTACCCTGGCGAAACATCTCTGGATGTGCAAATAGATTTGTGAATAAGGAGAAAGAAAAGAGAGTGAATGGTGAAAATAAAGCGAGCATAGCAGCACATACAGAAGCGCCCTTCTAACCAACCAGAGACCAGCACACGAGTTGGGTTGGGTTACATGCTTGCATGTTGCCAATGTAATTGTTTAGTAAAGTTAATGCATTCACAGTGAACGTCTGTACCCAATTTTATTTAATCAATCAATAAAGTTTATTTATATAGCACAATTCATACATAAAAGCAATTCGATGCGCTTTGCAGGACATTAAAAAAGAAATAGAATTTTAACAGTTTGATCAAAACAGACAATGGATCAATTTAATATGTACAAAAAGAAATATAGATTAAAAGTTTAAAAGGAAAATTAAGAAGGATTTAAGAAAAGTAATGAAAATTAAAAAGTCTGGTATAAGGATTCCATGTTGCTTTTAAAGTACCTATTAAATCTATTGGGCACATTGTGAGGTCAAGCCCTCAGTCATAGGCACTTGAAAACATGAGTATTTTTAAACCAGACTTAAATGGATGGGTTTGGGGCATTTCTAAGATCTTCTGGTAGGTTTTTCCAGTTGTGTGCCGCATAGCTACTAAATGCGGCTTTGACATGTTTAGTCTGGACTCTGGGCTCTACTAGCTGGCCTGAATTCATAGATCTTAGAGGCCTGCTTGGTTGATATTCTTCAAACATATCAGATAAGTATTCAAGCCCTAAACCATCATTCATTTGTAGACTAAAAGCATCACCTTAAAATCTGTTCTATAACTGACAGGAAGCCAATGCAAAGATTTAAGAATCGAAGTGATGTGTTCTGTTCTCTTGGTCCCGGTCAGCATTCTGGCTGCAGCATTTTGAATGAGCTGCAGCTTTTTTATAGTTTTTTTGGGAAATCCAGTTAAGAGCCCATTACAATAGTCAACTCTAGTAGAGATAAAAGCATGGATAAGCTTTTTCATGACAATGTATTACTGTTCAACAGAAAAGTTTTTGGACAACTAGCTTGTCAAGTCTACTACTGATTACATGATGTGGTGTAAACTAACACTACTATTTTAATAGTGACCATCTGCTAACAAACAAAAAATATTGCCAATCAAAGACGTAACAAACTATGCAACTTTAGTACACTATTTATTACCTATTAGGTTTGATGCTCCAAGAGGCAGATACTACCTCTGTAATCCCTACAATATAAATAATGGACCTATTGTACTGTGTGATTAAATTTAATTCAGATTGATGCGTGATGAGACAGCTTTTTGATATGATTAACTGGCTTTGTTGTGTTGTTTTGTTATGCCAGAGCTTAATGACAACAGCCACGAAAAGCTTTTCCTTTTTGACAGTGAAATGCTGTGTTCTGTTTTCAGTGAGAAAGACTGTGTTCTATTTTCACAGACAGATGAACACAACCTAGTCATAGCCTGCTATGTAGAGCATTATGCCATTTAACTCGCCACTAATATATATATATATATATATATATATGTTATGTATATATTTAAAAAATGCAGTGTCACACATGTTACTTGTAAAACGGTGCACTGTAGAGCACTGGCATATACGTACTGCATACCACAATTTGGATACCGCAAGAGCTGCAAGTTTAGTTGCGACTGGTGACGAACATGAACAAGCGTGATAAGGACATTTTAGATCAGTATGACACACAGATCCTGTGGTTCCCGACGAAGAACTGACGTCCCTGAGGATGATTCAAACACACCATAACCCACCCATCATGTGCCATCATCTTTATTCCACTTATCAGATCAGTACATCTCTATCTATTAGCAGCTGCAGTGAATTTTGTGTTGAGATCGAATATTGTATTTCTCCCTGTCTTTCTCTTTGTTCCTCACTTTCTTCTCTCTCCCCTCCTCTTTCCCTGACACATGGTGAGCGAGCCCAGGGAGTCGCTGATGAATCACGGAACTCTGAAGACTCCTCTAATGAAAAGAACTGCAGGCCAGATCACGACCAGTGCAGGCCCTTCTTAGTCAGTCTTCGGCTAATCCTCCACCTCTTTCCCCTCCATCTTCCCTCTCTGCGGATGACTTTGGCCAATGAAGGTTCATGACATCCACACCACACAAAACTGGTGTACTCATGAACTTGTTTACCCACTTTCTCCAGATCAAATTCTGCCAATAGATGCCTGGACATCCAAAATCACCCCACCTCTCCACTGAGGTTCTTAGTCTGGCCCAACACGTATATATGAGTATGCTTATCTTGTTTCAAGGTTAGAAATCGAACAGTTCCTGAAATAAGAATACATGTCCTTAACAAGCTAAACTTGTATTAGATAACAACACATGGTTTAAATAAATGTGTCTTGAAAATGCGTTGTTTAACATAAACGCAGCGTTTTTAGTTATATTTGAGGTAAAGTTATTTTGACTTAAGAGAGACACTGAAACAGAATTGAGACTTCAGATTAGTATTAACATTCTTTTCAGACTTAAAACTGCTCTTTCTTTTACAACCCTTTTTTAAAGTTGGGACGCTGTTTAAAATGCAAATAAACACAGAATGTAATGATGTGCAAATCATTTATCCCTATAATAAATTGAACATTATGCAAATGAAACACCAAATCAAATGTTTCAAATGTTAAAACTGAGAAATGTCATTGCATTTGGAAAAGTACATTACCATTCGGAATTTGATGCCAGAAACACGTTTCCAAAAAGTTGGCACATGGGCCATTGTGTTGCCTCACCAATTCCTGTAACAATATTCTGTAAGTGTTTGGACAGTCATTTTGTGGAGTGATTTTGTGGATTCTATATTCTCACCCTCTAGATCTATCAGCTGTCTTTCACCCTGTGAACCTGCAGTCTGTTTTCTCCCCCATCTCAGGACGTGTCTGGAAGGCTGTTTGTGTCGTCTTGCCTTCTACCTGGAAGGCTGTTCAACACCATTAAAATTGGCCACATTAACTCCTATGACCAGTTGAGTGAGAAAAATGGCATGAAGAAATTGCTTTTTAATATTCAATTCTACATTCATTTTATTACATTTAATTTTATTAAAATTGAGCTACCGGGTGGATGTTGGTGTTTGTATCCCCGTTTTGAAAAGTTTAATTTTGTATATTTTGTATTTTTCTGTATACTGTAACTTCTATCTTTTCACATTTTGTCAAAGTTGTACATAGAATGTCAGTTTCACATTAACATATTAGACTACACCTGATGTTAACCAATCATGTGGTTTGGTTTTGTCATACACCTCTTTTGGGACCCTACTCAAGGACTCAAGCAAAAATCAATTTTGTTACAATCTTAGATTCTTCAGCTAACCTGACAATAAAGTGGTTCCCAATTCCAGTCCTCTAGATCCCGCTACTTTACACCTGTTCAATGCCTCCCTGGACAAGCACCCTGGACTCAACTTGTCAACAATCATCAAACAAGCACTCAAATGCTTGAATCAGGTGGTTTTGTGTGGTGCTACAACAGCAACAACACTGTGCTCAAGCACTGGGATTGGTAAAGAGGTGTCTACATTACAGATCCCATGATTCACCAGCGTCTCCCTGGGCTCACTTACCATGTGTCTGAGACAAGGGAGAGATGTGTCTGAGACAAGGAAGAGATGTGTCTGAGACAAGGGATAGATGTGTCTGAGACAAGGGAGCTATGTGTCTGAGACAAGGAAGAGATGTGTCTGAGACAAGAGAGAGATGTGTCTGAGACAGAGACAAGGGAGTGATGTGTCTGAGACAGAGAAAAGGGAGAGAAGTGTCTGAGACAGAGAAAAGGGAGAGATGTGTCTGAGACAGAGAAAAGGGAGAGATGTGTCTGAGACAGAGACAAGGGAGAGATGTGTCTGAGACAGAGAAAAGAGAGAGATGTGTCTGAGACAAAGAAAAGGGAGAGATGTGTCTGAGACTGAGACAATGGAGAGATGTGTCTGAGACAAGAGAGAGATGTGTCTCAGACAAGGGAGAAATGTGTCTGAGACAAAGGAGAGATGTGTCTGAGACAAGGGAGAGATGTGTCTGAGACAAGGGAGAGATGTGTCTGAGACAAGAGAGAGATGTGTCTGAGACAGAGAAAAGGGAGGGATGTGTCTGAGACAGAGAAAAGGGAGAGATGTGTCTGAGACAGAGAAAAGGGAGAGATGTGTCTGAGACAAGGGAGAGATGTTTCTGAGATATAGACAAGGGAGAGTGAAGAGACAAACAAAGAGAAGGACAGCGAGAAATTAAATTTGCATCTGCTAATAGATGCCATTTGATAAGTGGAATAAAGATGATGACACAAGATGGGTGGGTTATGGTGTGTTTGAATCATCCTCAGGGACGTCAGTTCTTCGTCGGGAACCACAGGATCTGTGTATCACTGATCTAAAATGTCCTTATTATGCTTGCTCATCTTCATCACTAGTCACATCTAAACTGCAGTTTTTGCAGTATCCATATTGTAGTTTGCAACGTTTGGACACAGTGAGAACAGAACAAAGCCTTTTTCTGAGGAAACCAAAAACTGAATTTCATGGTAAAAACAGAACAAAGCCATTCACAGTGAAAATGGGACAAAGCTTTTCACAGTAAAAACAGGACAGTGCCTTTCAAACTGATTTAACACACAGCATTGCATAGCAGCAACTGAACCTAGCCTTGTCTGAGCCTGCTGTGTTGACTGTTTTTCTGTAGTTTGTAGGCATTGTCCTTTTGTGAATGAGTGGTCATTTAAACAACAACATGTGACAGCTAATGCATCTCACAACCATCTTGAAGCATCTTTACAATACTTCAACTGGCAAGCAAACTTTATTGTAAAGTTTGTGGGTAAAAGCTCTGCTATTCATGTTGACAGCAATGACCGTACATTTACTAGGTGGAGATATTAAATAATATGGCTACCAACGTACATCTTTAATAACAGATAATTTGTGTTGGTTGGGAGTTTGTTTTTTGGGTTTGAAACTACTGGAATATACAGTGAGGTTGGCAAGCTAGCCATCAACCTAGCCTAACTAGCAACAGATTACAAGTGACAGTAATCTAGTGACCGCAATTGTATTAATATGACTACAATTTATTCCCAGACAACACAATCATCTATACTTTTTATGAAAGATGCAGCAAGGCAGAATAGGTGATAGACAGTGTGTTTTGCGGGGGGTTCACAGCTCAGTCCCAGAGGTCAACTGTCTTGCCTGGTAAGGTGTGAGTCATCTGTTATGTTTTAAAGAGCTCAGTGTTTTTTTCTCTTTTAAATTTATGTCTGTCTGGATCTCTGAAATATGGCATTTATGTATGGCAATGCAAAGGGCTTTTGGCATGTAATGTTTATAAGAGGTTCAAAACCGCCTGAATAAGAGGTTCTGTTATACCCCAAACTGTGTTTTTTGGCAAATCATGCAGGGTCATCAGTGTCTGTTTTCTGTTGTCTTGACACAAAATCCAAAATGTCGACCTCCCGGTCGTACAGCTGCTCACTCATGAATACATTACACTCAGTAGACTCTGGCATACAAAGGTCTTTGTGATCCTGCTGTAATTTCACAGATTTTCTAATATTTATGTAATGGCCCAAAAACTCCAAATCAAATTGCTAAATTGCACCCTGTGACGTGGAGGATTATTATAGATTATTATTACAGAATATTATTTACATCTGTCACAAGCTTCCTAATAACAATTTAAAATGTTTAAAAGGAAAGCAGAAAGCCCCGTTACTGGTTTCTCTTGGAGTGTTTTTGCAAGGCTTTCATTGGACGTGACAACCAGACAGGTGAGAGGGTCCAGGGAGAGTAGTGATGTATGTGCATGAGGATGGGGGCGTTACCACTCACATCCGTATGTCAATGAGTAACCCTCTAGCTTACCTTAAACGGAGTTGAGGTTATCTAGTATCTTCTGTAGCCATTACCAGGTCCCTCCGACCATATTTATCTGAAATAAAAAAGAAGAATTCACTCTGAATCCACACACGCTCACATAAATACCCTCATCCCCTGCCACACACGCTTACATAAATACCCTCATCCCCTGCCACACAAGCTTACATAAATACCCTCATCCCCTGCCACACACACTCACATAAATACTTTCATCCCCTGCCACACACACTTACATAAATACCCTCATCCCCTGCCACACACACTTACATAAATACCCTAATCCCCTGCCACACACACTCACATAAATACCCTCATCCCCTGCTACACACACTTACATAAATACCCTCACCCCCTGCCACACACACTCACCCACACAAGCACAATCAAAGACACAATTAGGCCACTTGCTCACAGAAACAAACAAGGCGTCAGAAAAGCAAGGCCAAACTAATTGGATCTTAGATAGAAGAGAAGTAGCTCTTTATCGCTTGGTCAATACTAATATCATGGGATGGGAGTTTCACATACAAACTACTTAGGACTCTGACAACAGCTGTTTGATGTGTCCTTGGGGGGGGGGGGGTCAGACACAATCACACTGGGTCTTTCTTAGTAAACATCCTTTCAAGTTACAAATGGCATGGAAAGTGTTTGCTTGAATACTAACGTGGGTAAAAGAGGGTGATGGAAAACTCCCTTGAGGGATCCTGAATTAAAGCCGAATACAAGAAAAGAATGTCGTTCACGTTTCGCCCACTGCCTCTCGAGAGTCTGTCTGCTTCAGTTGATCTATGTCACACAAGTCTTATGATGATTGGATTGAAGAAAGGCAGTGGCTACGGATAGTCTTTGCCCACCCTCTCTGGTAACCTCAAAGCTAAGGATTGCACAGGGACATTTGCATCTTTTAAAACCTCCACCAATATGAGTGACACCTTCATGATGCAGAATCCGTGTCTCTGCCTCAAACAGCTGAAACAAGAACTTTGTTGTTATTTCAAAATACATTACAAAAATATTAGGAAAAACAGTCGTTGTTGAAATAATGACATTTCACATGACCTGATCCCCTCTGTTGAATGTACTGGTTGTTTTTAATAAAAAAGTCAGTTTATACTAAAAATGCACTTTTCAAGTCCAGACCATAAACTACTGTAAAGCTATTGCCTTCTACAGCCTTTCTCAGGGAACTCTGTCAATTCGGGAGACAAAGGTACATTTTTAAAGAGACAAAAACTTGCTGCCAGTGTTTTTGACTCCACGAAAATTGAGCTGCAAAATGTGACTATTGTCAGGTCCTGGTACGACAGACCTGCCAGCCAATGAGATCCTGTGTGCTGACTTGATTAGCAAAATTACATTTGCTTGTATCTCAGTCACATTAAAGCTTCTGAACCACTTATCTGCTTTTAACCACAAACAGTATTAAGCGCCTGTTTTCTCGACTTTCATCTCTGCCAACTCTTTCATAAACCGTAGATCCTGCATATGTGCAGATAGATACAATTAACCAACCAGGTCTCCAAAACCGCCTGTCTTTTTCAAAAACCTCCTCTGGCACATGGACTTTTACCCGTCTTTGTTTATCCACTTGTTCCCTTTTTATTTTCCCCTCCTCTCCCAGTGGCCAAGTCAACCTCCGGCAAGTTCCACCTGTTGTCATGAGACACGCACGTCTAAAAGCCCTTCTGTTTCTCATCACACCGCTCGCTCAACCACAAAAGGCACGGGGCAGCAAGGAAACCCACTCATTGACTAACAACCACAGATTAGCATTCAGACACCCAAAACAAGGAGTTGCTAGTGCGCGGAAAGGCAAAGAAACCCTCGTCTGACACAGACCCCGGTCAGTGCTGAGCTAACTGCACAACCGCACGCACACCGGTCCCTGCTGATCCGTTCGGACTAAAACCCCTGATCCGTTCGAACTGAAACCCCTGGCCACGGTGACATTACACCACTGATCCGTTCGGACTGAAACCCCTGGCAACGGTGACATTACACCACTGATCCGTTCGGAGGCCCCGAGGGGAAACGGTTTTACATCGGTATGTTGCTTCAAACGCGTTGTTCATGAAAGCGGTTCCATTTGAATCGTACCGGAGACTGCGTTTGACTCATGCGTGTTTGCAGGCGAGCTGGGCCGCACCGGGAAACACATGCACAGGCTTCCAGGTGGCAGCAGGTGTTCTCCTCTGGTAGTGGATTAAGACAGATGAGCATTGATGACTCCCATTACGGTCGTGATGAGCTCCTGTGAAGACATGCACCTGGCCGAGGCACACCTGGGTACCCTGGAACGCCCAAACACACACACACACACACACACACGTTCCTCGTGGGCACAAACACAAACCCAGGACCAGTGAGGGAGTTATTTGAAGAATATGCACTGACTGACATGCATTATTTATGTTTGTTTTGCTTGAAAGTGCTATAATGAGTTATTGGTTTTGGAAAATGGTAGAGTTTTCGTTTTGTTTATTTAAAAATAGTTGTGATTCACTATAATCTCAGGAGGACCGTCATACTGCCAATGTAACAAAAGTTACAGCATAATCATAATTCATTTTTCAAACCAACTTCCAGAGTTCAATAAGTTATTTCATTTCAACAACAAGATTTTTCATGATAATGGTTCCATAATATTGTATCCAGTGAGGTCCACTGTGCCTTATGAATCTAACGTACTCTCATGGAAATCCAGACAAACCCGTGTGTATGCTTAATGTAAAAAGTGTTTTGGGAGCTTTGTATGCCTGCAGTAAAGCATTTAACACACTGACATAAACACACAATGATTACACCCACATATGTTGAGACACAAACATCTTTTGAAATGCCACTCAACATGTGTTGAATAGTCTTGTCCATTAAGCTTTCTGTTGCCCACCTAGGGTGTCCTTTTTCTGAGGGGTTATCGCATTTTCTCTATTTCGCACAGACACACACACACACACACATGTTTTCAGAGATTAACCTTCTATCAAATGACAATTTACATTGACATTTTTTTCCATCGAGCTTCCTGTTTCCCACCTAAGGTGCCCTTTATCTTAGGCAGTCACGCACACACGCACGCAGGTACACACACACACACGCACGCAGGTACACAAGATGACAGCCTTTATCCTCCGTTTTGTCTCACTGCATGGTAGCGGGACCAGTTCTTTTTCATCTCCTCAGCAATGGGAACAGCAGCGAGATCTTAGTTTATTTCTAGACACGTATCCAGTGGAGCAATATCTATAGATAAAAGGAAAGTAAACAAAAGACACGTGAACGTGATTTCACAGGAAATACAGAGGTTTAAAAATGTATTTCAAAATGTAAAAAGGGTTATGTTCAGAGAAATGTTTGGAAGAAAAAATAAATGAGTGCCAAAAGCATAAATGTACTAAAGGTGTGAAGCTGGGATAAAACATGTTGCTGAGAGCTAGGTTTGACATTCTATGCTGATCCGCCATCCCAGTAGGAAATGTAACAACCTTTTCTGGAACACATGTGTATCCAAATTTCGAAAGTAGAATTTTTCTGGTGAGTGTGAAGATTAATATGACGGACGGAACAAGGTGAAAACCCAAAATGACCTCTGACGCCGGTTGATTGATGTATGTCATCATCCAATCCCATTAGCTTGGCTTCCGCACACACTCAGAAGCTATTTTAATCTCCACATTGATATAATGTAGCCTTGAGGGTGACAGGGCAGACTAGTCAAGAGCGTTGGGTTGGTAAACGAAATGTAGCTTGTTCTAATCCCAATTTCACCCAAAAAGGAAAAACCCTATCGTGCTGTCCATAAGCATGACAGTTAAACCTAATAGATCGCAGTTCACTATGATGGCACTGCAATGTATGTGGGTTAATGAAAAACGAAGATATTCTCAGCTTCCAAGGTAAACAATGTAATGCACTCAAACAGTCTACACAATGGCTCTACAAAATATTTCCCCCCTTTTGACTTCCCTACATTTTATTATGTTGTATTTATTGTATACATTAAATAGATTCACTGCCATTAGTTTTTATGGCAGCAATTAAAGCCATTAGTCCAAGTGGGCAATACTGGTGTCTACCAGCTTTGGACATCTGGACACAGGAGTTTTTCACCAAAATTCTATGCAAAATTACTTAGGCACCAACAAGTTGAATAGAGACCGATGGTGAACAACAATTGTCAACTCTATTCACATATTCTTGATTGTATTAAGGTCCGGGCAGTGGGTGGGCATGTTTTCTTCTAGGATTTCTTGATACATTGCTGCATACATCGTTCCTAAAGCATAGAGCATCCCCACAACATGATGCTGCCTCCACCATGCTTGAGGTTAGCAACGGTTGCTAAAACCTTAAACAAGTCATAATACAGTATAAAAGTGTTACAATCAACATATTTGTGACATAACAAAGACATTTTCAATTGTTAAGCATACACATACAATATGTATTGATCCATTTAGAATGAGGTGTATTTGTAGAAGCAACCAGATTAGTGATTCTATTAAAGAAATTGTTTATTGTTCAAATGTATCCCTCATTTTATTGCTCTATATAAATAGTATTTGTTTTTCTCGACTTCAGCAAAGGCTGTAAATGCAGGTTACATAAAACTAAGAGTTTCATATTATTTAGTAAATGGAATTAATTGCACCACTCTAAATCCAATTATCAGTCTTAAACGTGATGTTTTCTCGAATGCTGCATATAAAGTATCTTGAACTATTTGTTATTCTATTTATTCTCATCAAATATTAATTATTTTATCTTCATGCACCTGCATTATCAGGATTTGAATGTAATACTGCACACTAATACAAATTATGCACATGTCATCAAAACCATCTATTACAAATAAAAAAAAACATTCATTCAGCTCACAAACAAATATTTAGGAAATGTCTACACTGAAATGTAGCTAGCCAACTAATGTTAGCCTGTCATTTTAGCTAACTAGGACAAGCCAATGAAACAAGCCTCTGAAAATTCATTGTGAGGTGTATGTTCTACATGTTTGCTTTCAAAACATATAGCTTTTCAATACAATACAAGGTATTTAACATTGTTTGACATTGTTTTTGCAGGTACAGTGTCTCCCAGTACGGCTTTGCTGTGTCTCCCAGTACCGGTTTGCTGTGTCTCCCAGTACAGGTTAGCTATGTCTCCCAGTACGGGTTTGCTGTGTCTACCAGTACGGGTTTGCTGTGTCTCCCAGTACGGGTTTGCTGTTTCTCCCAGTACGGGTTTGCTGTGTCTCCCAGTACGGGTTTGCTGTGTCTCCCAGTACGGGTTTGCTGTGTCTCCCAGTACAGACTCAAGAGCATGGAGGAGATACCAGGAGACAGGCTGTTACACGAGAAGAGCTGGACGGGGCTGTAGAAGGACATGTTAATTAAAACATTTTTGACAGTGTACTGAGCCTTTCACCAAGTACTGTACATCTAAAAATCTATTCTAAAATCATACTGTACTGCATACTGTACTGCACACAAACTGTAGCATCACCCACAAACTAGATTGACATTTATGTCTCTTTATTCATTCATATACTTACATTCATATACAATTCTTCACTTTCATTCGCATACTTACATTATCCTCTACATTCATTCACACACTGTTCGTTACTTCCAATCTCAAACACACACACACAGTTCTCTGTCTACATTCAGCAGCAGAAAAACTCATAATAATACCAGAGTACAATAGAATATCATAAGCGCTCCCTTGAGAAATTAATATCCATTTCTCCTTCATTTTTTCTCACTCTTTTTCCATCTCTTCTAGTATAGTTTTTAGTTAGTTCCATTGGGGCCGTTACATTTCTTTTCTCTCTTTCTGCTCTCCGTGCTCTCTGAGCCTCTAAGGAGAGACTCAAACAGATATTTAATGCCTGACAAGACACACACACACTGTTCAAAAGTTTGGGGTCACTTAGAAATTTACTTCTGATTCATGACAAAACACACATGAATTCAGTTTGAATAGGAAATATAGCAAAATTAAAGGAAATGCAGTCATTGCAAAAATAATATTGTTCATTGAAATAATATTTGTGACACTTTAAACATTGTTTACATCAAAGATTTCTAATTTGGCAGCAATTACAGTCTTGCAGACCTGTCAATTTGCTGAGGTGATCTGAAGAGATTTCACACGATGCTTCCTGAAGCACCTCCCACCAATTGAATTAGCATGATGGACATTTCTTACTTTGAGATCTGGTGACTGTGCTGGCCACCGTATTGTAGACAGAATACAAGATGACTTCCCAAAATAGTATTTTTGTTTGGAGCTGTGTTTTGAGTCATTGCTGTGTTTTAGAAGGAAATTGGTTCCAATAAAGTGTCTCGTCCACAGTTATGGTACAGCTATGTAAAATACATTGATAGCATTCCTTCTTCGAGATCCCTTTTACCCTGTTACCCTATACAAATCTCCCACTTTACCACCACCAAAGCACCTCACAAATCTTTTTCTTTGAGATCCGAAAACCTCAAACTTAGATTAAACTGTACATAATACATTTTTCCCAATCATCCTCTGTCCAGTTTCTGTGTTCTTTCCCCCATATTTTTTTTTGTAAGACAGTCTTTTTTACTCTACCTAGAAGGCCAGCAGTTCCTAAAGTAAGTTATTTGTTTCTGGCCATTTTGAGAGAATTATTGAACCCACTAGTCTAAAGAAGGCCAGTTTTATTGCTTCTTTATGGTTTAATTTGGGCTAAAATAAGTGCAGGAACTGCCAAATATTAAACTAAAATAAGTTTACCAAAATGCCCAATATGTGGTAATAAGGTTTCTTCTTGTAAGCCTTGCTCTTTTGCCTAAAAAAGGAGCCAGAATGCTTTGCTCTCAATCAGAAGTTGCAGACCGCTGTTCCAAGTCAAGCACTGTAGTAAACACATTGAACAGAGACCTACAGTAAGTATGTTTGTGTGTGTGCATTTTGTGAGAATGGTGAAAATGTATTTGCTCGCAAGGATATGCCTGAATGTGTGTGTCTGCGAGTGTCCATAAAAGAAGGACCGTACCATGGCAACTCGTAAAGCACAGCCAGTTTAACACAACCAATATGCTAGTAGAACACAGCCAGACGGCTGTAAGCCAGTCAAAAACATTCCAGTTCCAGAATGCCTCCCTAAAGCTTTCCAGCTTTGCCTTTCTTATCCCAGTTACACTGGAGCCCCAAACCTTTGTGCCTTACAGCTCAATGTCCAATCACAGTCTCTCTTTCTCTATCTCTAATCCAGCCACCTCTGTTTGCCCCTCCTCCCTTTCCACTCCTCTTCAATTCTTCTTCGCCCAGCCTCATCCTCTCTTGTCCAGCCTTTCTTATGAGTCGAACAGAAGACAGAAGATGATTCAGTAACAAACATTGTTCAGTGACCTTTGGATACCATCTCCAAACCAATTGGCCCAAAATGGGAGCAAGGAAGAACCAGGGTATATGTAAGGGTTAACTGGGATTAGCTAGTGAAAACAGATTATTTGAATG
The DNA here is from genome assembly GCA_016801125.1 of Novumbra hubbsi. Taxonomy (NCBI): domain Eukaryota; kingdom Metazoa; phylum Chordata; class Actinopteri; order Esociformes; family Umbridae; genus Novumbra; species Novumbra hubbsi. The sequence goes on from JACXGK010000758.1 coordinate 15,803, forward strand.
CTAACGTTTCCACATGCTGGCTATGCTTTGTAGGAGAAGAGGGAAAATAAGGTGAACACAAATAAATGTCATGACATCAGAACTGTAAAAAGAAAATCTAAGTGGGGAAGAGAGGTGAGGACATCAGATCAGAGTGGATAGGAGAGTCTGGGAGGAGCAATCGCAGTGGGACGGCAGTACTTCTCCTTCATACCAGACGTAGAACGGCCCCTGTGGGGATGTATACGATCAGGGCTCAGATGGACATGGGAAGAGGGAAAGATAGAAAGAGAGAAATGTCGAGTGGGGGAGAGCTAGGGAAGAATAGGAATAGAGAGGTAGAGCGAGAGGAACGAGAGGTGAGGAGAGAAGGTGAGACCAGAGTACTGGATCCGGATATCTCTACATCGGTGATGGGAGAGGGCAAAACGACCGACAGGAAAGTTGAAGGGTGTTGGTGAAGGTGTGTGTGTGTTTACGTGGCCTATCCTTGTCTCATGAGAGTCCCCCCCATGCAGGTGGAGTTTAATTGTGGTGGCATTTGCATATATCCAATCAGGTCGAGTAATTGGGTGAGTGCCACACACACACACACACACCGCACCCATTGGTCTGTCTCTGAGTTGATGGGACAGTAGAAAAAGCAGCTGGAGACGTGCTGATGACACAGATAATCCTGACAATGACTGATCGTTCTAATCACTAAAAGTATCTTTTAGATCAATTGTCCTTCCTCTACCCTGTCCCTCCTGGAAGCTTCCAAAAGAGATATGTGTGTGTGTGTGTGTGTGAGAGAGAGGTCTCCCTCCCTTTAGGCATCGCATTCCAGCATGTGATACGGCCATCTCTAAGTGTGCATGAAGGGTCTGGATTCGATACCAACCTTGACAAACAGTAACAGGCCAAGGACCGCCTACGGCTCCAAAATATGGACTGACAGCTCAAATCTGACGACACACACCTTCCACACTTCCCCACCACATACATGGTGATATGTCATGACCTACGTGTGGCAGGCAAATGCAAAATAATTAATCTGATTCGAATTTAATCTTCGATTTTTGTATAACATTGACAATTTTGGTTGATGTTTTACAGTTTTCGGAAGAAATAATGCAGATTTTTTGTATATTATGTTCCATTTTCAAACAATAGTGGTTTTGAACCCCTGGGGATGTCCAAATGGGAAATAAAATGCCCTACCTGTTGGAAGATACTATGTGCTTCTCAATAAAAACAACTACATGTCAACATATGTATTTTATATTCTCTTCACAAATTTTCAATAATATACTAATTTAGTCGTCTCAAACATTATCTATTCATCCTTCTTCAAGTTAAGGATTTCAGAATCCACAATATAAAGGACATCGTTCTACCATACAGGATGACCTCCTGAGAGGTCAAAAGGTCAAGATAATGCCTGGCGGATTTTGAAATCCCATTAAGGGTTAACATCTACTGGAAATGGCAACCCTGTTTCTGTTTTCATACGTAATAATCACAGAATTAAATCAAGTCAATGAAATTTATCCTAATCCTTCCTAAATTATTCTTCTCAATTTGCACGTTTTGCTAGTGTCCTCGGCCTTCCAGGCTTGCACACCCAGACACAGGGTTTATGCTGCTTCATTATCCTTGTCTCCTGTTCCGTTTCAACATATGAGGACATTAGGTCTTGGCCCACACCTCTGGAGTATCAGGCTCCAAAGACCTTGTCCAGAGCCGTCCTGGTTGTGTGCAGATCATGATGATTCATGCTACCACTCTGCTCACCCACTTCTCAACCAACCCATCCTATAAATTGTCTCTGTCCTGCCCATCTGGTCATGCTTCTGACCTAGATTAGGCTTTATAGACTCTGGAGACAGCCTATATTAAATAATGAATTATTTCTTGTACTCTAAAAATCGCCTGGCACAGACCGAGGAGGTATGGTCACCCACCTGAGCCTGGTTCCTCTCTATGTTTCTTCCTATAATATGCCCCCCTTGGGATGTGTTCCCTAGCCAAACTGTCACAATCAGGCTTCATGAGTGTGGTATGAGGGCCCGACATCCTGTAGTCGAACCTGAGCTCTTACAAAATGAACTGTAAAGATTTTTATCGAGACCAAATGTGTGATTTAAGTGTTCCCATATTCCTTTTGAGCAGTGTACACATTTTTTCTGTGGGCCGATAGATGAAACCACAGACCGCTGGATCCATGTTTTTTCTCCCTTTGTTCCCACCTTCTCAGTGGGATGATGAAGCATCTGTGCTGCAGCGGTTCCTGCACAGTCTTCTCTTGTGTGTCTGGGTGTATGTCTAGCCGCTAACACACACAGTCTGTCTCTCGTGTGTCTGGGTGTGTGTCTTGCCGCTAACACACACACACACAGTCTGTCTCTCGTGTGTCTGGGTGTGTGTCTAGCCGGTAACACACGCACAGTCTGTCTCTCGTGTGTCTGGGTGTGTGTCTAGCCGGTATCACTCGCACAGGCGCTCACAGGCAGACACACACACTCACTGTAGTGTTGCCATGCATTGCTGTTGTGCTCGGTCAGTGCGACTGGCAGTGTTTGTTAAATTACACTTGAGGATATCCTAATCTTGACATTTCTTCCTGTTATCTCTGTCTCTCTGTGTGTTCGCCCGGTAGACTCACAGAGAAACACAGAGAAACACAGTACAACACTTTAAATCGAGTGTAACGCCTCAAGCAGAATCACTGGTTCTGTGGGAGTACTGCGTCTTGCTGTACATTCACAGAAATTATCTTTGACAAGGTGTTAGAAAAACAGTTACTAACCCAGCAGTGTTCTACTAGGCTGTAGCAATAATGAATGTTAGTATACACAACAGTGTATTGAGTATACTACATATGCCCAATGAAACAGCAGCTTGCCAAGTTTAGGATCTTAACTTTTTGAGTTCTACTTTCAGATCACACAAAATTAATATAGAGAATTGTGGAAAATGCAAAAGCTGTGGCTAAATTAAAGAATAGCTAATGTAAAAGGGCTGGCTCAGGGAGTTTGGACAAAAGTAATTGCTTCCATAATGAATTGAGACATATTATTATAATCTAATGTTATGTAAAATATCAGTAAATTGCATAAAAATGTCATCCATACAATTAGCCAAAAATTTTAGACAGTCAGGTAACATTAGCCATTATGACTGCTAACTAATCACCTATTTCTCAACTAGCAACACAAGCAAAAGAAACATTTGGCAAAGGTTCTCATGGTACATTTTAGTCACTATTAGTGCAGAAATGATTTCATCTCATCTCCTAAAAACAATGCAATTGGTTAAGTAAAGTATATCCAGTTGATTAGATAGAAAGGAAGACAAATGATAAAACTTCTGTTTTTAATGAGTCCAGAAATCTCCTTCTGACCTCCTAGCAAATTTTAAGTAGAATTGCAAAGTGTCAGTAAAATCTGTTATGAGATGAGTAACACTCACACTCACGTGAAAACCCCTTCCATAATTCATGGAAAGAAGCTAGTTAAATATCAAGAAAATAAGCTCTAGTGAGAAATCTTGTAAAGACATCGGGACAATCAGCTGAATACGGTTGGATGTTTATGAGGTGACACACAAGCTCACTAGGGAAGGACCCAACAAAATAACAAAGAAATTAACCAAACGGTTGTTGAGCTGCACAAATTATTGCTAAAAGTACATGGTTCAAAGGGTTGAAAATCAATGGTTAAAAATGCTAATTTCCACCGTCAGGGCAATAAAAACAACTGAAGGTGCTAACAATCGGCCTGAAAGAGTATGTGAGTCTATATTACATCTATGCACATTGAGGAGGACGGCTTGAGCAGCCAAATAATCTCCAAGGATCACAACAGGAGAATTTCTGACTTTAGTTGGGTTATTAGGTCCCAAAATCCCAGAAGTCCTGATCGGACGCCATCACGGGCTATTTGCTACTGTATACAAAATACCTTACGCGGGTTGCCGAAATATTTACAAACTCATGCGCCTACAGTTTTATGGGGGTTACCGGAACTTTCAGTGGGACTGGGTTCTATGGTCAGATCCTATTGGACACCAACACCAGAGGTGGGTTTGACGTAGACAGAACATAGAAACGTTCCTCATACTCTGTGAATTAGGGTTGCTGATTTTTGATTTTGAGGTTTTATCTTGGCACAAATGAGGTTGCACAAGGTATAAAACAAAACGATGCCAATAATTGAATAACTGTGGCACACATATACTACAGAAACCTATTTGCTTCATGTAAAGAGTTTATATTTGTCTTTCAATTGTTCTACTTTAACAAGCGTTACAGTTTTATGCACATTCTGAATGGAAGATGTATAGAAAACAACGATTTATATTTCGCAGTCCATTTTGCTCTCATTTAACAGTGGGGCCAAAATGTTTTATTAATATTAAAAGGCAGCAAAAGGTTGTTCACTGGGATTTAAAAACCTTTTCCCAAACAAAAATGTAGGTCACGTGCATTGGGAGACTGGCCAAGAACTGTGGGCGTCCCTGTAGGGACACTAAACACCCATTTGGCTGAGGAAGATAGTTTTGTCACAACTTGAACGGTTTTCATATTGCATTTCCATCATTACCTTTTTGTGGGATATGTACATAAAAAATACAATTGTTGAATGTCTCTTAGGACCACTTCTCATAAAGCCTCAAGCCTTCATAAAGGAAGAGGGGAAATTCCATTCATATCAAGCTTGTTTGATGACGCTTTGCCAAGCCTCTCATTCAGCAACATTAAACTACTAAGATATATTAAAAATACCCCAATTTATTGGTGTATGTTAGGGGCTTATCGGTTTAAGACCTGTTTTTTTTTTCATCAAGGTCACACACACAAATACACACATAAAAAAATGATTGTGGAATTATCCACTCTGTTTCTGTTATTAGACAGTTTCTCCAGCTCCTTTTTCCGATTCTCTTTCTCATGTCAGGGCTGGTGTGTTATCTGTCCAGTCGTGTCCTAGTGTGCATGGAACCCAGCTGTCACAGCTGTCAATCACAAGGCCAGGAGATGAGAGAGAAGGGGGAGGGATGCAGGGAGGGAGGGGAGTGGGAAGGAGGACGGAGCGATGGCTGGAGAGATGAGATCTGGGTGTCAATAGGACATTGAGCTGCTATCTGGCATACTGGAGATAAGAAATTAGCATCAAGGATGGGCGGAACTGGGGAGTCGTGAGACCGGTGATGTATGTGTGTGTGTAGGTGTGTACGTGTGTGTATATGAACTATTCATGTGACATTGCATCCGTAGAAGTGCGTCTATTGTATGTATAACTCTAACTCATAACACACATCTACTGTAACCATATCTCATAACACCCATCTACTGTAACATTAAATCACAACACCCATCTACTGTAGCCATTACTCATAACACCCATCTACTGTAACCATTACTCATAACACACATCTACTGTAACCATAACTCATAACACCCATCTACTATAACATTAACTAATTTCACACATCTACTGTAACCATTACTCATAACACACATCTAATGTAACACTAATTCATAACACAAATATACTGTAAGCCAAACTCATAACACACATCTACTGTAAGCCAAACTCATAACACACATCTACTGTAACCATAACCCATAACACACCTCTACTGTAACCATTACTCATAACACAAATGTACTGTAACCATAACTCATAACACACTTCTTCTGTAACCCTAACTCATAACACAAATATTCTGTAAGCCAAGCCCATAACACACATCTATTGTAACAGTTAATTATAACACGCATCTACCTTAACCATAACTCATAACACCCATCTACTGTAAGATAAACTCATAACACACATCTACTGTAACCATAACTCATAACACACATCTACTGTAAGCCAAACTCATAACACATATCTACTGTAACCATAACCCATAACACACATCTACTGTAACCATAACTCATAACACACATGTACTGTAACCATAACTCATAACACAGATCTACTGTAACCTCAACTCATATGCATCTACTGCAACCCAAACTCATTAGTCACATCTGACCCTAATTCATTACACACATCTATTGTAACACATCCACGTGACAGTCATGCACATCAAGATATACTGTATAAGTAACATGGAGACACTGTGTTACTGCGGTTATCAGCTGTATAGTGGAAGAGGTTAACAGTATAGTCAGGAGATGTGCTTTCATTACACCCATGGTGGGCACATCTCAACATCCATTCAGCTCAGTATGACTTCAGGTCAGCTGAACACTTCCACATACAGTATTCGCCAGCACACACACAAAACAAAATAAACACTTGCACCAACACCAAGAGCCTAACTCTCTTATGGATGTGGCAACATTGAAGGTAAACCTTATTAGACATGTGAAGACAAAGATCAAATGTGCACATTATATATTTCCACTACATCTTAAAATATAAAGTACTTGGGTAACTGCGCTAATTTTCTTTAAAGTTGATGTACTTCAACTTGTACTTTGTGGGCATTCAACAGCAATAGACTGATTCAATACTGCTATCTAAATGTCTCCGTAAGAAGTTATATTAGTGACACAATAAACATAGCAACAGCATAGGTGTATAAAAGTACTTTCGGTCGAGTTTAATAATGAATATAGTCTGTGGATAAAATGTTCTTCATACCTAACCTTGAAGATCTGAATCAAATACCTACAAAATCCGCAGTGTACTAGTTCTTTCATGACACTTTTATTGCCTTAACTTTCCATAATAAACAGAAGGTTGTGGATTTGAGAATCGCTCAAAAAAAAGAGGTACATTTAAATTGCATCCCACCAATTTCTTAGAGAAAGAAGAAAAGGTAACGCAGATTAATTGTCCTATCTTTGGAAATATACAGACTTCAATTAAGTCATAGTCACTCAATTACAGTGACTTAAATACATAAACCAGTTGGAATAACCTGGCAAATGGATGTAGTGTGGAAAGTGACGTAGTTGTGAGATGACAATATAGATTTCAGTCTCTTAAATATTTCGGATCTCAGCTAGTTTATCTTAACCCAGGCAAAGCGTAGCTAAATGAAAGGCTGGCACTGCATAGCAATGGGGAGAACATGTGCTAGCTTGATGTGTAGGATCAGAGCCGGAGAGGAGCATGCCTGCTTCCCTGCCCACACTCCCCTACAGCCTCCATGCTGATGTGGGCCGTGTGTGGTGCCACAACTTGTTCCGGAAACTCTGAGTTTAAGATTGAGTCACCAATGGTTGGATTTTCTATAACCCCTCCCCTCTTATGTGTGTCTTTGGGATGTTCCTCCCTTGCTAGCTCTTCTTAACACGTCCACTCTTAACAAGGCCCGCTGTACGTCTGTCTGTCTAGAAGAATGATGATAATTAGGCCTTAGGGTTGCAATGGTTAGGTTGATGATCATGGGCAGTGGTATGTATATTGTTAGGTTAGGGTGAGGATTATTAAAAATTGGTTTGAGGGCAAATTTGGTGTCCCCACGTAGATGACTAGGTTACATGTGTCTGAGAGATCCTGGGCTGACAAGACTGGGGGAACCAACCGTTTCAGACAGCCTCCCAAACGGTCCCCACAAGGTATTTTAAAATACTTTGGGTTTTCTGGTCCAACCAAGGATAGAAAGACCAAGTGGTTCCCAGAAAATCCCAACAAATCTGTGTTTTTTTTTGTTTTCAAAATTTAATTTCAGATTAGGGGTCAAATGTATAATTGGACATAAGTTTACAATTGTTTTAATTAAAATTCGACAGAAAGGATTTACTTTAGGCATTTTGGTTAGAGGTTACTGCTTAGTGGTATTACTGCCGTTACCTATAAGAATAAACCTTTTGTCAAAGGAGCTGAAACAGAATTAGCATCTGCATATTTTTTTAGACGTCTCCTCCAGTTGGGACTTTTAGTGGTCAGAAGTTGAATAATAATACAAAACAATGAAATCCGAGCGAGTACGTTCATTGCAGATAATTTGAATCCAGTGGAAAGTAGGAGGAGCTAAAATGCAGAGAACCGCAATGGTAGAATGGAAGATAAACAGTGCGAAGAGGCAAGCATGCATGATGGATAGACAGGCAGAGGATACAACATGTGAGGAAAGGGGAAATAAAAGCTGAAGAGTAGAGACAAAAGAAGTATGCGATACATAGGTAGGAGGTAGGAAAGAAAAAAGAGATAGTTACCTAGCATTCACTCTGTCATTAGCAGACCCCTGCTAACCCAATCTCCACTGACTGAACCCCCATAGAGATGTGCTCTGATTATTCATAGAGACACAGAAGAGATACTATATATCACTCACTGCAGGATACTTGGTCTACATCCCAATTGGCCCCTTATTCCCTATATAGTGTCCGACATTGTGTACTACATAGGTAACGGGGTGCCATTTGAGACACGGCCATGGGTACCAATTTACTACCACACCATCACTATACCAGACCACCCCACCACTGGCCTCAAACTGCTCCATTCATTAACGGTTCCTTTCATTCCTCAGCAAAGAGATTGAGGTATTTTCTATTTGGAAAGAAAAAAAACCCTTGCATACATTCATAGGCAGTTTATCAGCACAATGTGTGTCTGATGTAGCGAACATTCAAAACATTTTGTTTTCTGTTTTCTTATAAGTTCACGCAATTCAATTCCATCTCCATTCCTACACCAACGGAGTCTGTCTTCTCAATCTGCTCTCTCCATTGCATTTTACTAATGGAAGGATCAGTCCCTTTCTAATATCTCCTCTCAATTGTTCGTCCTCTCTCTCACTGTGTCTAATTCTCTCTCTTTTCCCATCACCTGAACACAGCAGAACAATGCTTTTAGTTTTGATGAAAATGATATCTGCCTGGTAAAAAGAAGGGAGAAACTGAGATAGTCTGTACCTCATACCATATATATCATATTTTCAATTGCTCAAATGAATACTGTATGTCCCTCTAGCTTCACACACCTTACACAGAATAATGAGACTGTATAATACTTAAATTAATATATAATCAATCTGGTTAACAATAGTATCGCTGAAGAAAATCTAAGGATTGTAGATTTATTGCAATTTTAACTCCATGTGCATTTAAATGTATTTAGTCAAAAGAGATATGCAACAACAAAAGGCAGTGTGTTTCTCAAAAGACAGTACTTAAAATGCCTAGACAGTTGGAGATGTTTGTACCCCAGTGTTGCGGTTTGGTATGGACCTTTCAGGTCTTGTCTCTGCTCCGGTAGCCATGAGTGAACCTATCTAGGATATGCTCCACGCCCCAAAATCTATGGATCTCCAATGAGATGTGTTTAAAAGAGGCGCACCAGCGTAAGTCGGGGGCAAAACGTAACACATCATCCAATGGAATGCCTTGCACGGTGAGGCTTCAAAAGGTATAGACGAATCACAACGATGTATCTAGCTACACAGAGGACCTCACAAAGATGCAACTATATTCACATTGTCTTCGCCAACACTACTCTTTTGGAACATGAATGATATTTAACTTGTGGCCGGTCACTCCCGCACCTTTAAGCCCAAATAACGACCCTGTTAAATGTAAATACCTCCAAAGACATGCATACTGTACAGACATATAGAATTTGCACAGGAAGTATGACAGAAAATGCACAGATTTTAATATCTTTTTTTTTATAAGAATATTTTTGCAAAAAATGTATTTCCCGTTCTGGACACACTGAACACACTTTCATGAGGTTCAGGGTTTCTGCTTGAGACTCTCAGTATACATTTAGACTTAAAAGCCTTGGGCTAGAAGCCTGAATGACTGTGTCTCTGATAGATGTGCCTCTCCTCTCTTTGCTCCTGCTTCAACTCAAATAGCTCAGAGAGCTTTACTCTCACTTTCTGCTCTACAAACCACTTCCCCACACAACCCATCTTTTTTCCACGAAGCTTTGTTTTCTATATTCCTATCGTTCGTTTGTAAGGAAACTGTTTTCGCCCTTTTAAAATGTTTTGTGAGAATAGCCCTTAGGTGATTTCAGCGCAGCTATTTTTTCACATCCCACAACCCTCTAACATCATGTGCGTCCAAAATCCAAAAGACACAGTCCTTCATATGCCATTGCACTGTTCATGAAATGGTGTGTTATTTCTTATATTACCAACTATGCAGCTCTTTCAAAAAGCTGTGTTGGTCCTCTTTGTTAAATAACAGCCCACAGTATTTATTGCACAGTGTTCAACCTTGGTTTGCTTTCATTGGTCAACATTGTCCCTTCTCTTTTCTCCTTCCGTCTCCCTTATTATCATCTCTGTCTCTCCTTCATACCGTCCTCCCTTCAAAACATTTCAGTCTCTCCTTCATACCGTCTTCCATTTAAAACATCTCTGTCTCTCCTTCACACAGTCCTCCCTACAAAACATCTCTGTCTCTCCTTCATACCGTCCTCCCTTCAAAACATTTCTGTTTCTCCTTCATACCGTCCTCCCTTCAAAACATTTCTGTCTCTCCTTCATACCGTCCTCCCTTCAAAAAAACAGACCATATCAACACATTGTCCATCTGCCTCAGACAAAGGAAAAACATGAATTGGAGAAATTGATTATACCACTCAAACCCACAATCAATATGTGTATCAATAGATCCTAAAGGTACATACATGATGAATCGGAATAGATGAACTAAAGTGGATATCCTGAACCTTCTGGTTACCTCTGCTTCCTCAACTGGTCTCAGAGGTACTCAATCAGAGGAGGATTCTTCGATCCATTTCTTCAGAACAAAATGCCTCTATTAGAGGTTAGGTCATTCTCCTATTGTATGTTATGACCACAGGATGGGAGGCTGAGAGGATGGGAGAGGTGGATATGAAGTGGGAGTAGAGATGGATGGAAGGATGGTAGACTCCCCCAGTGTTAGAGTACGTTCCCTGTACTATCAAATAATGGTCTCCAGCTTCCAGTAGGCTTGTGTCGTTGTTCTTCCCCTGTGCCCCACATCCTCATTTCAGCATGTTCAACATGTTGCGTTTTACTGCATGGTGAAAGTAACAGAAATTACAACCGTCTGGCAAACAAACATGGTGTAGTATCACAATACCAGCTTACAACCGTCTGGAAAACAAACATGGTGTAATATCACAATACCAGCTTACAACCATCTGGCAAACAAACATGGTGTAATGTCACAATACCAGCTTACAACCGTCTGGCAAACAAACATGGTGTAATATCACAATACCAGCTTACAACCGTCTGGCAAACACACATGGTGTAATATCACAATACCAGCTTACAACCGTCTGGCAACAAACATGGTGTAATTTCACAATTCCAGCTTACAACCGTCTGGCAAACAAACATGGTGTAATGTCACAATACCAGCTAACAGTTAAGTCAAGCAGGAGACAGCTAACAACTAAGTTTCGGGAATATAATAATAATTACAGATTTCAGCAGCCTAGGTTCGACTTAACAAGACCAGAAGCCCTCTTCCATCGACGGAAACGCAACAGACATTAGAAACAATCTCTCTAACAAACCAGAGCAACACCATTCAAGTGCTGCGAGAGAGCCCAGAAGAAGGACAGCGGTAGGACTCTTATCCAGCTGAGGGGAGGATGGGATTGGTTGATAAGAACTGGAACCAGCTGGGTGCTATAATGTGTGGGAGTGGACATTGAAGAGTGGGAGATACGTCTGATTAGCGCCACCGGTACAGAACGGACAGCGAGCCCACGTATGCACTACCCCAACAAGACCGAGGGGGGCGTAACACTGTGAAATACCTACTTGTATGTTTAATTAGCTAGCCTGAATTTAAAGAGCACACCCTTTGTACTGAATGTCTTAGTTTTGTCATGTGTCCCTTCTCACATCACTTTCATCCATTTGCAATGTGTGTTCCGCGACCAGTGAATTATATCTCGCTCTAACGTTGTCATGAGTTAGACAAAGGCAACAGGCATGTCTTTGCCAAAAGTACAGTGGCAGGATACACTGTAGTGGATATCTTTTACAAAATAGTGAGTACAGTCAGTTAAATCAATACATGGTCTCAGTCTTGGCGTTGCCAGGAAGCACACAAACACCATGTGCAACAAGAATCTTGGAGCTGGGAGCCATGAACCGAACAGAAATACAGCCACATGGAAAAGTAAGCAAACAATTGTGGCTTACACAATTTTCACTTGAAAACAAGAAGTACTCTAGCCTCCAATTACAGAGATATAAAATAGAAAGAAGACGTCAAATAATTGTAATTGTCTAACAGTTAAGGGCACTTTCATAGTCATGGCTGTTAAAACACTGAGAACAACCTCTGTTCTACTTGGCTACATTTTGATAAATTGTATGTTATGGCACATTTTCATTTTGTTTCTTGAGAGAAAGCTTTTGGGCCAAGCTCATGGGCTGTACATTATATTATCAAATGCATTGGGCCAGATGTGCCACAGTTATTTAGACTAGCCTATTTCCTAATCTTCAGCATATACTAAGGGCTGCATTCAAGAGCAGTATTTTCCCACAAGGCAACATTTTTACATGCAGCCCATTCATGCCTAATTTAACAAAAGAACAGAACGCTTCACTGTAGAAGTAAATAGGGCCAATCACCACCATCCCAATGTAGGCTAACCACTATTTACTGTTTCTGTGGTAAATGTAGTCTGTAATGTAAACTACTGGGCTTCAATGTGTTATTCGTCGCCTTGTATTCTAGTAGCCTATTGTTTTTATCACATTCCAAAATACTGAACTTTGCACTTTCTAGTGACCTCCATACTGATTAGACCCCTTGGGGAAAATAAGTAAACATTGCATTGTTGTTTTTTTAGCTTAATCAAACACTAAAACAAATCTAATTGAGGTACAATAAAATTAATTTAGACGTCAGCTCAATGCCAACAAGCTATTTAGGCGTCTCTCATAAAATAAGTATTAACTCTCGTCTTTCCATAAAACCTGGTTCCAATCAAAGTTCCAACAACCTGTAGCGAACTCCCGCTGCTGACATTCATGTATTGTAGCGGGTAAAGGGTGTCTCCTGGCAAGATGGTCTAATAGTTTGATTGAATGGAGACGTAATTCCGGAACCTTGGTAACACCAATATTCAACCTAGTTATGTGAATTTCATTTGGTGTCAGGATATTTTACCCCTGGAAACATCAATTTATGTGTGTTGGGACAAAACAACCTTTAAAAAATGTGTGATCACAGCTCCAGTTTATTAAACCTCCTAATCACAGCGGAGATGAGATTATACCTTTTTGTGGATTTCATTTGTTTGTTCAATTACTTTGATCATGTTGATAGATTAAGGGATTCAGGCAAGAGTCACCTCATATTCTATAAATAGGGGAGAAATACATCTGGTTATTAAGAGTCACCTCATATTCTATAAATAGGGGAGAAATACATCTGGTTATTAAGAGTCACCTCATATTCTATAAATAGGGGAGAAATACATCTGGTTATTAATCACATCCAGGGATGCCAATAATCATGGCAAAATGGTTTTTCTTTCAACAATTTCCTTTTGAATTACACTGAAATGTCTTAATTTCTTTATGAACACACATTTTATTTTTGGTAGTCTCTTCTGCTACTGTATAACCAGGGTCCCATAAATCGAACAACACTGTATGTACTATTCTACATCAGACCACCGTGACATAAGATATGTGAATCACTATTGGCAGGGAATGTCTGGCATTTTGTATAATTGTCTGATCTTAGGTCAAATTTCAATTTGTTACCATTTCACTTGCTTGGGACAGTAACTGAAGATCCCTAAGCTGACAAGTTGAAAAATCTGCAAGGCAAGAGTTAACCCTAACCCTAACCGCTCCTGTAAGTGGCTCAAGCTCAGAGGTGTAATAGACAGGTTCTTGAGTAAATTAAGTTACAAAAACAACCCTTTATTGTCCTAAATTCCTTAACCCTAGACATTATTGGCCTAGTACACAATGATTAACAATGTGGTTGGTGACAAGTAACATGGCGTGGTAGGATGATCTGACTGGAAAATGGCGTGGTAGGATGATCTTACTGAAATATGGCGTGGTAGGATGATCTCACTGGAACATGGTGTGGTAGGATGCTCTCACTGAAGCATGGCGTGGTAGGATGATCTAACTGGAACATGGGCTAGTAGGATGCTCTCACTGAAGCATGGCGTGGTAGGATGATCTCACTGGAACATGGCGTGGTAGGATGATCTTACTGAAACATGGCGTGGTAGGATGATCTCACTGGAACATGGTGTGGTAGGATGATCTCACTGGACCATGGCGTGGTAGGATGATCTCACTGGAACAAGGCGTGGTAGGATGATCTCACAGAAACATGGCGTGGTAGGATGATCTCACTGGAACATGGCGTGGTAGGATGATCTCACTGGAACATGGCGTGGAAGGATGATCTCACTGGAACATGGCGTGGTAGGATGATCTCACTGGAACATGGCGTGGTAGGACGATCTCACTGGAACATGGCATGGTAGGATGATCTCACTGGAACATGGCCGCTTCATTCTGCACTACTTCCATTTCATTTGCCACTCCTCTTGCAGACAATATATATTGGACATTCATAGATCCCATGGGTTTATGTGGAGATGTCCTGTGATAAAGCAACCAGGGGATATACATGGTAGCTTTGACGTCACAGAGGTCCCACAATGTGATGCCCCTATGATAGATGAACCACATTGGAAGCCTCTAACAGTGGCCTTTGTATTTGCTGCTCTTGGAAAACTGCATGCTGCGGTTGAGGAGAATTCCAAGATGGCTATCACTGGGCTGAAAGCTAAAATTGAGGCCATCACTACCACACATGCTCCACTCAGCCAGTGAATCATTGACCTCAAAAGGATGTCTGATACACTTTAGCTCTAGTCAGAGCATTGGGGAAATTGGAACCGTTTTACTGTTTGCACGCTAACATCCTCAATGTGAAGTCCAGCTGGCTTAGAATTGTGCGTGAGTATTGACACCCTTTACCCTTTGGCACTGTGTTCAACCCCTGTCAGCCTGAAACAATCTTTTTAGAATTGTAATCCCACTGTACATAAAAAAGTCAGCGTCTGGAAGCAAATTATAGGTGTTTTATATGTAATTTATTTTCTAGTATTCAATGCCTTTTTGGACAGAAAGCGGTTACAAATTAATTATGTACTGCTTAAAAAGCAGTGGGTTGGATTGAATCCAATGCTGCAGCAGTTCACGTGCAGACCACCATAGACAGAAAAAGGCTATTTATATCTTAGGCCAATGTAATTCTTGATCCTGAGAAACCCTTCCTTTACACCCTGTACATCTGATAACATTAAAGGGAGCAAGGGATTCACAAACAGGAGCCTTTGTATGATGTGCACAAGATAACCTATGAGCTTCCAAATAAAACCTTTTCAGATACCTAAAAAAATGAGACATTGTTTTAAAGAAGGTTAAAAAGCTTAGACAAACAGCAAATGAAACCCATTTGAAACAGCTTATTTTGTTATGTTGACCTATTCTGAACGTATTCTGAGTGCAAGTGTTTCTCTAATTTAGTATGGCTATGATTAATGAGAAGCCGCCACCAAGGCAACCAATTCGCTAAAAATGCTTTGCTCAGTAAGTCAGTCCTATAATTCTATGGTCACTCCAACCAAAGCCAATTTAAAATACACTGCTCAAAAAAAGAAACACTTAAATCATACATTGGGTCTCGATGAAGGAAATATATTAATTAAATATATATATATATATATATATATATATATTAAGATGAATATATAATTTATTTAAATACATAATATATAAAATATCTTTACTGTACATTGTGTAATTTGTCAAGATCAAAATAACGTAACAACGGTTAATGAATAGCAAAATCACCAACTGATCGAGGACAAAGTAACAACTGAAACCTCAGGATATGTAATACATCACAGCAACATAATGAAACTCAGTGAGACTTAAGTGTGTAAGGCCCCCACGTGCCTGTATGCACTCCCGAGAATGTCTGGGCATGCTCCTGATGAGACGACCGTTGGTGTCCTGGGAGATCTCCTCCCAGACTTGGATCAGGGCATCAGTGAGCTCCTGGACAGTCGGTGGCACAACTTGACGGCACTGATGCACTTATACATAACGTCTCAGAGGTTTCCAATTGGATTCAGAACTGGGGAAACTGAGGGCCAGTCAACGGCATCAATGCCTACATCATCCCGGACCTGCCTACCCACTCTGGCCACATGAGGTCGGGCGTTGTCCTGCACCTGGAGGAACCCGGGGCCAACAGCATCAGTGTATGGATGATGGTCTGAGGAATTTATCCTGGTGTCTAACAGCAGTCAGGGTACGGTTGGCTAGCCCGTGGAGGTCTGTGCGATGATATGCCTCCCCAGACCAACACTGAGCCTCCACCAAACTGGTCATTGCTGTTGCACGCAGCACAACGTTCACCACAGCGTCTCCAGACTCACGTCTGTCACACGTACTCAGTGTGACCCTGCCCTGATCTGTGAAGAGAACCAGGAGGACCTGCCCATCGAGTGCCCACTACCAGAAACAAGCGCACCTGGTAGCCCCCACTGGAGGTCCTTTTGTGGGGCTCTGGCAGTGCTGCTCCTGTTCCTCCTTGCACACATCAGCAGATACCGGTCTTGTTGCTTGATACGCGTCCCTGTCTAGCTCTTCTGGTGTAATGGCTGTCTCCTGCTTTCTCCACACAGCCAGGGTTCTTGCAATGACACGTATGGATGTGCCATCCTGGAGAGGCTGGATGACCTGTGCAACCCGAATGGGCTGCAGGTACCGCCTCATGCTACCAGTAGTTGACCAGGAGACTATAAAAACAGAAAACTTGAGAATAATCATTCAGGAAGGACGAGGATAGTGCAATTGTCTGTGGCCACTACCTGCAAAACCATTCACTTTTTTGGGGTTGTCTTGCTTTTGCCTCTCCACTGCACCTGTTGTCATTCATTTGCCCCAACACATTTATTCATAATTGCTGATGCTTCCTAACTGGACAAATTGAAATCCATGAAGAGTAATTGACTTTTTTTTGTAGTCATGTAT
The DNA here is from genome assembly GCA_016801125.1 of Novumbra hubbsi. Classification (NCBI taxonomy): domain Eukaryota; kingdom Metazoa; phylum Chordata; class Actinopteri; order Esociformes; family Umbridae; genus Novumbra; species Novumbra hubbsi. The sequence goes on from JACXGK010000758.1 coordinate 32,789, forward strand.
GGGCAATGAGAAGAATTCTGAGAACAAGGTTATTTATCTTGAAAGTCAATAGACATAGCAATGTTGAATATTAGTAAGAGTACCTCTCAGGTCTGTGTAAAAACCCTGGAGACAACAGACTGTGCTTTGGTTGTCAGGTTTGTACCGATATCGAAATTCCTCCCAAGTCAAACAAAACTCTGTTGCCGAAAACTTCTGAATCAGTCACTATAGCAACAGTTGCCCAGGCTGCGTTAGAAAGCCAGCTCTGTAGTTTCTTTCTTTGAAACACTCCTTCACATATCTCATCACTCTCCTTCCTCTATTCTTTCCTTTCTTCTCAACTGCTTTGTTCCTCCCACTTCTCCTGTTGATTTTCTCTCGCTCTTCTCGCTCTTTCTCTCTCCTCTACCGCACACCCAGACCTCCACAGCCAAGACAAACTGCCTACACTTTCCTCCTAACTCCTTGTTAACAAATATCAATTAGACGATTCAATGTCATTGATCTCTCATAAAGGTAGACAACGAGTGCTTTGCGTGTCAATCGTGTAGCACATCCTCACCTCAGGCTCACTGTCGGTTTTCATCTTCGCCCGCTGCTGAGTTAAACTGTAACGCACGGACCATTATTGGCCACCATGTTTCTTCTACGGAGGCCCTGCACTACTCAAAGGAAAGGAAACGTTTGGCACCAACTCCACCCACCCACTGCTCTGAATTGGATACTCCGGTAGGCAGCGGACAGGTGTGTAATACAAATCATTAACAATAAATCCTGGAACTTGAACATAATCTTCTTTGTGCTATGGCCCTTAGCAACCAACCATCTTTCCTAAGGAGACTTGTAAGACTATTCTCGCCTTCATCGATCACCCTTCAACCTTTATATTAAATACTGTGGCTGCACTGCACAGGTCAGACAACTCTGCTAATCTCCCTACATCTGTATTCAAACAGATACAGAAAATGTGTACATCAACTGTAAACCCATGTAGAGTATGAACTCAATGCTCATGTCCCTTTGTCTGATGAGTTCACCACTCAAGCTATATACACGCATGTTACCTTTGTGTAGGTGTTGTCTCTTGTTGGTTGTCAACCACCTGCAGCATCATACAGGAAGGGGAAGTCATCTATAAGCTGTTAAGGTTTGACGTTTGATCTGCAGTTTTCTTGTAAATATTTTACCTTACTCTTGCTGCCCGATGTTGTGTTGTTGGTGTGTAGAAGTTCCTGTTCGTGGTCATTTAATCAGTCCTGGGTTGTTCACAAATGAGAAGAGGGCTCTGGTTGAATTTACATACTGTTTAAAGTAGAACATTACTAGGGCTTTTGTAGCTTCAGTAAATGTTATTGTGGTCATCTAAAGATGCACTTTCACAAAGTTTTATAAACACAGTCCAGTGACTGAGATAGTAAATGTGGCAAATAGTCTGCGTATTTACTGCAGAATCTATTATTTGTTTAGAGGCATGTTTGTCTCCCCACTCTAAATCGCTATAGAATTTTTACAAATAGATGGGGGATTGAAGAAAGACATTGTCATTGGCAAACAGTCGAAGACTAACAAAGTTTATACTGGTCAAGTCCTTTTTTAAGACGCATTTATTATTACAGGCAACAATGTAATTACTTAATTTGGATTTGAAATATTTTTTCTGCTCAACATTTAGACATCTTTCTTTTAAGGAGAGTGACTGCAAAGCACTACCAAGCACTTTCCAACACTGATAGCATAGGTGACATCAAGCATGTGTTTAGATTGTTGATGATGACATTAATATGCAACACATAGCGGGTGACATCCGTACAAGCCTCCCAAATATGTACCTTAACCAAGTGTGAAACCCACAAACACATAATTTCCAAAACGCATTCCAGTGTTTCTGGGAGTCAATGCAGAGATTAACAAATGTTTCCCCCATGGCATATATCCCACATGTGTTGCCATGACATTTCCACAGTTTTAGAAATGTCTATGCCTTGCTCTACCTCATTCCCATGACATCTTATAAAAGTCTGAAGCCATGAAGATGGCGACGTCCATGCAATTACTTTTATGATGTTAATCATAGGAGGGTATATGAACCTATTTAAATATGATTTGCTTGGAAATGCTGTCAGTTCCACATTAGATTAAAGATGATTCTGAACAAGGACCAGTTCTCAGAATAAGATAGAAAATCAACACTTCCTGTAATCACAAAATTGAAGCAGGGTTTTTCAAAACAAAGTTGAAGACTCACTTAAATTGTTAACTACTGTACTCTTGACTCAGAGACTAAGTGGTACTAGAGGACACAGACTGCATGCTGGGAAAAATTGTAGGCTTGTGCTAATGCACTTAGCATTAAGAATGAGACAAGGAAATGAGGCAAGCGGTAAACCCTAAACTTAAGGAGACTTTAGTCACATAAAATATATATTAAAATTAAAAGACAAACAAAACATTCCATAGCCATCGACTGGCTTACAACAACATTTAAGTAATCTCATCACTTTGCTAATATAAAAGATCAGCTAGCCCCTGCAGAGGGCTTGTTAATTGCAGTATAACTATAATTACAGCTCCATAAAAAGTTGACTAGCAGTTAGCTAGTGTACATATGATTATAAATTGGTAACAACAACTTGTGACTAGTTTCTTTAAAAAGATGTTCAACCAGGAATGTTCAAGCTAACTATGTGTATCTACTGACTGACACATTTTGGAAGATAACAAAATGAAAATCTAAAATCAATAAGGCTAATGAAAAATGTGTTGTAATCTGTAGCTGGAGTCATGACTGCTGTATAACACCGGAAAGAGGAATACATGTAGATGCTTTAATGGAATTTTCACTAAACTGGGAAAATTTAACAGCCTTGCTTTGTGCTTAAAATCAGCTTGTTTTGAACATATTTAACAGTTAGAGAAAAAACTGTGCGCACCTGTGTTTTGACATACAGTGGGGAGAACAGGTATTTGACACACTGCCGATTTTGCAGGTTTTCCTACTTACAAAGCATGTAGAGGTCTGTCATTTCTATCATAGGTACACTGCAACTGTGAGAGACGGAATCTAAAACATCCAGAAAATCACATTGTATAATTTTTAAGTAATTAATTAGTGTTTTATTGCATGACATAAGTATTTGATACATCAGAAAAGCAGAACTTAATATTTGGTAGAGAAATTTTTGTTTGCAATTACAGAGATCATATGTTTCCTGTAGTTCTTGACCAAGTTTTCACACACTGCAGCAGGGATTTTGGCCTACTCCTCCATACAGACCTTCTCCAGATCCTTCATGTTTCGGGGCTGTCGCTGGGCAATACAGACTTTCAGCTCCCTCCAAAGATTTTCTATTGGGTTCAGGTCTGGAGACTGGCTAGGCCACTCCAGGACCTTGAGATGCTTCTTACGGAGCCACTACTTAGTTGCCCTGGCTGTGTGTTTCGGGTCGTTGTCATGCTGGAAGACCCAGCCACGACCCATCTTCAATGCTCTTAATGAGGGAAGCAATACATGCAATACATGGCCCCATCCATCCTCCCCTCAATGCGGTGCAGTCGTCCTGTCCCCTTTGCAGAAAAGCATCCCCAAAGAATGATGTTTCCACTTCCATGCTTCATGGTTGGGATGGTGTTCTTGGGTTTGTACTCATCCTTCTTCTTTCTCCAAACACAGCGAGTGGAGTTTAGACCAAAAAGCTCTATTTTTGTCTCATCAGACCACATGACCTTCTCCCATTCCTCCTCTGGATCATCCAGATGGTCATTAGCAAACTTCAGACGGGCCTGGACATGCGTTGGCTTGAGCAGGGGGGCGTTGCGTGCGGTGCAGGATTTTAATCCATGACGGCGTAGTGGGTTACTAATGGTTTTCTTTGAGACTGTGGTCCCAGCTCTCTTCAGGTCATTGACCAGGTCTGCCATATAGTTCTTGGCTGATCCCTCACCTTCCTGATCCTGTTCCATGATCATTGATGCCCCACGAGGTGAGATCTTGCATGTAGCCCCAGACCGAGGGTGATTGACCATCATCTTGAACTTCTTCCATTTTCTAATAATTGCGCCAACATTTGTTGCCTTCTCACCAAGCTGCTTGCCTATTGTCCTGTAGCCCATCCCAGCCTTGTGCAGGTCTACAATTTTATCCCTGATGTCTTTACACAGCTCTCTGGCCTTGGCCATTCTTGAGAGGTTGGAGTCTATTTGATTGGGTGTGTGGACAGGTGTCTTTTCTACAGGTAACGAGTTCAAACAGGTGCAGGTAATAGGTGGAGAACAGGAGGGCTTCTTAAAGAAAACAGGTCTGTGAGAGCCGGAATTCTTACTGGTTGGTAGGTGATCAAATACTTATGTCATGCAATAAAATGCAAATGAATTACTCAAAAATCATACAATGTGATTTTCTGGACTTTTGTTTTAGATTCCGTCTCTCACAGTTGAAGTGTACCTATGATAAAAATTACAGACCTCTACATGTTTTGTAAGTATGAAAATCGGCAGTCTATCAAATACTTGTTCCCCCACTGTGATGAGTCTATGAAGGAGGACCAAGGTGCAGGGAGGTGAGTAACAAGTCGAATGTTTATTACAATCCTTGTTCTCTAACAAGACTTGCGTATGTAAACAAGAGCCGTACAACGTACACACTAAAACAAGTAACATTCACGGACACAGAGACTAGACACACAAGGGCTTATATACTTAGTTAACAGGTAGCACCTGTAAGGAATCAGGGAGGGATGCGTTCACAGGACATGGGGAAAACAGGACAAAACACACACGATGGTGACTAAAAGGCCGGCGACGACGAACGCTGGGTCGCCACGCGATCAGAGGGCCCGTCCTGTGATGGCTACGTGACACCCACTGTATGTAGATTTGTGAGAAACTCATTGTTAACGTGAATCCACGTTAATATCCACGATTAATATTCTATTGTTCTATGTTCTGTAAAACTATCCTATTGTAAAAATCCTCTTAGTCTTGTGTAATTTAGCTTTTTCTAACAAATGGCCAGCTTGAGTAGGCATCATGCCAGTTACAGTCCACAAATGGGTGACCCAGTCCAGATGCTATTGAATGGAATTAAAAACAGGGGAAACGCATCATTCTGATTAGGGCAGTCACACAGCAAGGCTTTTTTGTGAACACACGTTCTGCACGACGTAACAAACATAGAGCTACTCTCTGTCTCTTGTAATTGACGCTGTGGGTTTTTCAATGCCAAAATGTGATAAACTAACATAAGACATAAATTAATTTGGAAGATATATGGTTAAGGACAAACAAGTCGATGGCTGTTAAGGGACTGTTGGTTCCTCGGTCCCTGTCTTTCTATCCTGTGATTGGTTAACATTATACTTGTTCCCTGTGCCCTGGGGGGCACCATGCGGGGGCCACAGCTGGGCCCTGCTGAGAGCCTGAGGGGGACAATCGAGCGCCCTTCTGGCGCCCCGGGGGTTATACAACACCTCTCTGGGTTCTAATAAGGGAATTCACAGACGGAGAGGTGAGGGGAGGGGTTGTCGTCATGTCCAAAGTTCGGGAGCTGAAGAGAATCCTCTTTAATTGGAGCAATATAAGGTATCCAATATAGCTGTAAGTTGACAAGCCAGTCACTGGGTTGCTGACTGGGATTTATAAAACCGACCCTTTATCCCAATTTGAAATTTGATGTTGTCACTATTTGCCTGGGTAATCTTACCAGGATAGACAACGTGAACATAAATGGTACCACAGAAATTTAATGAAACAATGCTTTGTGTGAGTTTTTATTTTTACTTTCTGTTAGCCTCTTGCACATATTTCTACATGCAGCTGTTGGAGACCCATTTAAATGATTTGTGCTATATTAGCGGTGTATTCATGTTTATGAGAAAGAATATAAAACTTCATGGAATTGTGTTGTATTATGCGTACAAATGGAAATGGAAATACCACCCTTTGTAGTATTCTGTTTGAGATTTCTGGAATAGACAGACAATCAAATATATTTAACTGACAGTTGAACAAAGACAACATATCCAATGTTGAAACTGAGAAATGTATAATGTTTGGCAAAATACAAGCCCATGTTTTATTTGATGCCAGCAACAAGTTTCAAAAAAGTTTGGGACAGCAACATGATTACCTCTGTGTTACATCACCTCTTGTTTTAACAATACTCTGTAAATGTTTGGGAACTGAGGAGAACAAATGCTGTAGTTTTGAGAGTGTATTCCCATTCTGTCTTGATATAGGATTTCAGTTGCTCAACTGGTTGGGGTCTCCTTTGTCTCCCAATTTTGTCAATGGGCGACCGGTCTGGTCTGTAGGCAGGCCTGTTTAGCACTCTATTATTACAGAGCCATGCAGTAATCTGTGCAGAATGTCGTTGGCATTGTCCTGCTGAAATAAGCAAGGCCATCCCAAAAAAGCTGTTGTCAGGATGACAGCATATGCAGCTGCAAAACCTGTATACATTGTTCAGGATTTATGGTGCCTTCACAGATGTGCAAGTCACCCATGCCATGTGCACAAATGCACCCCCATACCATCACCAATGCTGGATTTTGAACAGTGTGCAGATAACAAGATTGATGGTCCCTCACCTCTTTAGCGAACACACCGTCAATGATTCTCAAGAATAACTTCAAACTTTGTTTTGTCCAGGACAGTTTACTACTACACCTCAGTTCATCTTAGATAAGCTCAGGCCCAGAGAAGGGGGCAGGATTTCTGCATCTTGTTTGTAAAATATATGGTTTCTTCTTTACATGGTAGAGTTTAAATTGGCACTTGTGGATGCAGCGGCACCTGGGTTCACAGAAAGTGTTTTTTGTAAGTGTTTCTGAGCTCATGCAATGTTTTCCACTACAGAATTGTTTCTGATTTTGCTGTGCGCCTGAGGGCCCGTGGAACACGGCTATACAATATTGTTTTTTGGTGGTGAACCCCTCCCAATCTTTACTTCCAAAAGACCCAACCTTTCTAGGATGCTCTTTTTTATGCATAATCATGTTAATGATTAACCCTTTTAGTTGTGAGATGTTCCACCAGGTTTGTTTTGTATTACACAAAATTTCAAGTAATCTGTTGCCCCTGTCCCAGCTTTTTTTAAACAAGTTGCTGGCATCAAATTCAAAGTGGGCATCTATTTTTCAAGAAACAATAACATTTCACAGTTTCAACATTGCATATGTTGTCTTTGTGCTACTTTCTATTGAATATAGGGTTTAAATTATTAAAACATCAATGCATTCTTGTTTTCTATACAATTTACACAACATTCAAACTTTTTGGAAACAGGGTTGTTTATTTTATTTATTAAATATCTAGTGTATTTCTTTTTTTCTTTGGGAAAAAAATTCCAAGATAAAAATGCGATAAGAAAATGGTTCTGGATACTTCCGGATTTTGCCTTTTCAGAATATATTTTATTGAAATAATACAGGGCAGGAGATTTTTTGGCCGGCAAAGCACTGTGCTTCAAAGAACTAAAATATTCAATAAAATATTTCTCATTTGAGAAGATGTATATCATTTAATATTAAATAAGGCATTTCACACCAGCTGTTTTGCTTGATCAAGAGTAAGCACTGCTTCCCTGGCTAACCCTACAGCACGTCCCTACACACACACACACACACACATATTTACACATCAAAACACACATTCATAGCCAGATAAATCCACATTATTGCCAGATTGTTTTACACGACTGCACATGTATTAGTATGACATCTCGTTCCTTCTCATCCACAGTTCCTTACATTACATTAACCACATCAATAAAAAAGACCTATTTATGTTCTTCAAACAGTGTATGATAAACCGTAGCGTTTCACATAACCACTCAGTTGTGTTCATATAGCTTGGATAACGCGAGAACACAGTGCTGCTGGAAGCACTTGAGATGCTTTGGGGAAGGTAAACGGCTGCAGTTTAGTCCATCTGTGTTTTGAAACATGATTCGGTTAAACGTTAAACCCCGTCTCCCAGTCTAAGATACTCATTACCGACTCAGTAGCCAGAAATACATCTAATGGTTTAAGGAAGGAGGAGAGGAAGGAGAAGAAGCCAAAACAGACAGAGGAGGAAAAATTATGAAAAAATCTGGGTTCAGTTTTCTTCTTTTACCTTCTTTCTGAATTTCCCCACTGTGGGGAGAGAAGGAATAATAATAGAAGGCTTAGATAGAGAAAGAGAGAGAAAGAGAAGAGATGTAAAGAGAGAAAGAGAAGAGATGTAGAGAGAAAAGGAGAGACACAAGATCCTTTTGAAGGAAATTCAAAGGCTTCTGTTAAAAACGTGTGACACACGTAACAAAAACATAAGTTATATATATATATATATATATATATATAAAGGATTATTTGATTTCATACATGACTTAACTTCAAAGAATAAACTTGGCTGAGGAATAGGAAAAAAAGGTGTTAAAAACTCAATGATGCTTGAGCTCAAAGCTAGATAGCTAATTACCCTTACACTGCAGGGTGTCAGTATCTGGGATTTGAATAAGTGAGTAACAGTCAAGTGGACAAATCAGTAAAGAGAAACCGATCGGGCTTATCGAATCCCCTAAAAGGTGTGACACTCAACGTGGTGTGACATAAACAAATTCGATTTATAATACATTATATTGAAATACAAGAAAAGCAGCACCAGTCATTAGTCATTGCAGAAGCCAATAAAAATCCACAACATGGGGGGATCTTCCAGGAATCAATAGAGAATAACAATGTCCAACACTTCCAACAATGTGTGGGTATACGTATTATATTACATACTTCGCACTTGTGAGAACTGGCAGTCCTTACATGTAAGGAAACGAACCACAAATTAAGCTAAAGGAGGCTAAATTAGCCGGTGCGGCAAATAACTAACTTCAGTTTGCTAATGCCGATCCACAGCAACATACTCTAGTGAGTGCATTTATTATTTCCAATAGACTTGTTTAGAGATTTGTAAGTAATTTAGTCAAGACTAACAGTAGTAGTGCATGCTTGGTATACCCCCCCCCCCGAACTTTCGCAATGAGTTTATTGGCTCTCGAGAGTAGTTGAAGAGTTAAAGATCACACTAAGCCTTACGTCCAGCTTCTGTAGAAAATGGTAAGTCAAGGAAATCTCTGCTGACAATGCCCTCCTCTGTCCATGGCAATGTGCGTCCAATGAGAATCCACCCAATGGAGCTCCCAGCCACATGTCTATCAGCTGAAAGCCTGGACAGCTTACTAAATAGGAGAACATTAGATAGCTGCACTACACGGACGCCTGACATAGTCGAGCAATGCGCTTCCATGTAACCATGGTGGGACGGTGCAGAGCGTTTGATGTTCTGTTCATATTAAAGTGGCCCAAATGGAAAGACTCACTGGAGATATGATGAGGGAAACACTTGGAAGATTCACACTAAACCCCACAACACTACTACGTTAAACAATGCCAGAGGGCTAACAGACCACAACTACTCACCAGACAGCACAAAACAACAACAAACCACGCTAAACAAGACAACACCACGCCACCCCACACAGCACCATACAACACAACACTACACAGCACTACACTACAGAAAACTTCACAACACCAAGCACCACACAACAACAGAAAACATCACACCAAACAACAACATACACAAAAAAAAACCAGACAACGCTCACTACACAACACCACACAAAGAAACACCACATTACACTACACAACAGCACATGGGTCTGTAGCCAGGATGACATTGTGGTGGAGGTGATGGGTTGTGTGTGTGTGTTGTTGTGCATAGATCAGGGGCCAGTAGCCAGGACGGTTGTGGGTGGGTGGTGATGATTGGGGTGTCGGCCTGAGGCACACAGCTGGGTGGCATTCTTGTAGCGGGTGAGAGAATACCTATTTTTCCTCTCTCTTTCTGTGCCTCCCCCTTTCTATTTCTCATGCCTTCTCTCTCACTAACCTCCCCTCCTTTCTCCCTTCTCCAGTCTCTCTCCCATCTCCCTCCTTTTCTCTCTCCCGCTCCTTCTTTCTCCCTATATGCATCTCTTGTTCTGTCTCTCAGTAGGGCCTCAGCTCTGGTTAGTGAGAAGGCAACTGTATAATTCAGGGGAAGCTGGACAGAGAGGAAGACAAGTAGGATAGAAGAATAACTAGAGGTGTGAAAGGTGGAAAAGGGAAAATGGAGAAGTGGGGTGACAATTCACATTACAGGCTATTACTAACAGTGTTTCCCCACGCCGCTACGAAGTAACAACAATGTACACTTCGTTCAAACCGGTCACTTAGAAATGTCTCTTGCTTTTCTCATCCCATTTATATAACATTATATTGATCAGAAATACAGTGTAGACATTGCAAATGTTGTAAATGGCTGTTGTAGCTTTAAATGACTGATTGTTACTAAAATATCAACATAGGCATACTGAGGCCCACTATTAGCAAACATCAGTCGTGTGCTCCAATGACACGTTGTGTTTGTCAATCCAAGTTTATCATTTTAAAAGGCTAATTGCTCATTAGAAAAGCGTTTGCGGTGTGATGTTAGCAAAGTTGAAAACTGATGTGCTGATTAAATAAGTAATTGTGGGTTTGACTACAGGTTCACAATGGGCAGAAATAACCTTCATCAGTCTATTCTTGTTCTGAGAAAAGGAGCATATTCCATGTGACAAATGTCCAAGAAACTGAAGATCTTGTACAATGCATGCATTGTAGAATATTCATTCCCATACCTTGTGTACTTTACCCTTACTTACCATTGTAATAATACAGTTACTGTGGTATCGTGGTTACTTTTGTTAAGCATAGAGACGTTGCGAGTCAAGGAAGAGAGCAAGTTGATGTGTTTATTGAATAGTTTTGCAGTACGTGTATCCTTGTACTTCATCAACTCAATCTCACTGTAAAGAAGCTATCTGGCATAGACCCTGAAGTACCTTGTCTATCTACAGATTACATTTTCACAAGAAATTCTTTCACATTGCTGGGGATGGGAGTGTGACCTACAGAGAGAAAATCTAAACCGAGATGTTTCATTTCGCATTATCGTGGCACATTTAAGTTCCAATGAAAAATACGCTCATATAATTCCACATCATGTACATTCCTAGTAAGTCCATCATCTTAAACCAGTTCTTATATCGAACCACCACAAAACAAGAATTTAGAAATAGTTTCGGACTGTTAAATTCCCATTCAAAATCAAATAAAGAGCCATTCAAGTCAGGGGAGATTTGTTTCTTTATTAGCAAAAGGCCAATATGTTGACCTTCCACAGTTCCTACATGTTCTTCTCCTGTTAATCGCCAAGCAATCTCCTGATAATCTTCAAAGAATACAAAGTCTAACACAACGTTTTATGCCAGAATGCATAAGAGGGGGTCAAAGGAAACAGCCAATCAGTACAAGGCCCATCCCACAACACACCCCAGATGGCCTGCTCAAACTTAAACCATTTCCATTCCATATTCCAACATGAATGTAGAGGGGCTGTTAAAAACAGAGGGCTATTATTGGTTGCAGTGCCATTTTGTTTTAAAACGTATGTAGTTGTTACGTGTTGTAGGCACACAGAAAACCTAAATTGTCCCTGCGTTCCACATACTTACATTTTTGTTACCTCGTACTTACGTGAGTAATATCGTGAAAGTAGCTGACAGTTATTTGAAGAGGAATTTGTTCATACCTCAGCTGAATGCAAGTGATCATGGAGAGAGGAACCAGGCTATGTCTTCAAATGTGATCATGGAGAGAGGAACCAGACTATGTCTTCAAATGTGATCATGGAGAGAGGAACCAGGCTATGCCTTCAAACGTGATCATGGAGATAGGAACCAGGTTATGTATTCAAATGTGATCATGGAGATTGGAACCAGGCTATGCCTTCAAAAGAGATCAGCAACAGAACCACAAATGCCTTCTGATAAAGCATGCAGGAACATGTTATCATACACTGTTTGGTATCATACACACACATACACACACACACAAACTCCCGGCCTTCTGTTAACTATTCTGTGACACCAGCAGGAGTTGGAACTACCTTTCAATTTCACTTGATTAATTCCATCTCAGCTTGGGAGAGATGGGAGAGATATGGGAGAGATTCCACTTTAAACCTGACTAATGATAATAATTAACTAATGAAGACCTGCTGGGTGATGGGGACTGCAGTGTGTGTGTGTGTGTGTGTGTGTGTGTGTGTGTAATTTCAATGTTATCTCACACCTCATGTTAGTATTAGATTTTTGTTCAGGGACAATTTGGGGGCCTAGATAAACTAAGAACCAAAATGCAAAAACATTTGTTTACATTTCACAGTGCACCAACAGATATTGTTCTTCCTGATTGCTTGAGTACTTGATCAAGCAAAAATCTAATTTCAAAACCATTAACACGCAGCTCTAGACAATCACTGACAATTACAAATCAAATTAGCAAAATGCCCTAAAAAACTAACATTAGAAAAAGCACACAATAAAAACACTTGAATCACAACTGAAAAGTTATTTCACCCAAAAGATATGAACTAAAACAACTAAAAAACCCTAATATCTACGAGCCATTTCTTGATACTATAAATATATTTGGTACCATAAAAGACCTAAAAATCACTACAGTATGGGCTGTGCATTTGTTCTGTAAAATTATTTGACTGAAGATGACAGAATGCAGAATGCCCCTGAAGAGCATTAATATCTAGAAACAAAAGAATTTGTAGTATGACACAATTTTCCATTTTGTCCTTTACAAATGCTGTACATAAAGAGAATATAAATAAAATCAAAAACAAAAAATTGACACAGCAATTTCAAAAACATATTGTACCCATATTGTACTGGATAGTGTGGTATCGCCATTGTCATTCCTGAACATTTCTACTATTGATGACACAGTAGTTCATGGGAAAAGCATTGACATTGTGTGTAAACGATTATAAAGTATGTTACCAATCAAGGAAAATATATGTATTCCTCCAACTACCACAAAAAAACGCAGATGGCATGTTTTCTTCACAGTGTCCCTGATTCATAGTTGCCATGTCCATTCATTTCCAGAATACCAGACTACTTTCCTGATCCGAACTGACATCCCTTATTTCTGGAGGATTTCTATTTCAAGTATATAGCATCCATAACTATTAGTATGTTTTGCTTTCATCACTCAGGGTTGTTAATTCTCTGAGCAACCATATCTTAATGTACCATAAAATCTAACTTTATTTATGTATTCTTACATAAAATGAGCACCGCCCATGCTTAACACATAAAAGAAAGGATTAATGAAAGGTTTCTATACCAGGAAACATACCGTGAATAGAATGTATTCACATGTAAAAGAATAAATAATCATGGTACATGTGTGAAACACTTGTTCAAGAGACTGATACAGGAAAGTAGAAATGCATAAGAATACATAAATACAAAGTACATGTGTATGGCTAAGACAAAATAAATTAACAAGTAAGGCGGAAATACATCAGTACTTTCACAGAAGCCATGTTTGGCATCAAAAGTCAACATTGATCTAGTGACACGTGATGCTCAGGGAATTGTATGCCACTAAATGAATAAGGAAAAACCCAGGGAACAACCGTGCAGTGTGTCTACTGCATAACAACATGAATTAGTGAAGAAGACTTTGCCTTCTCTAACCCGGGGCTTGCGGAGACCATCTCACCCCCCAGAACACACACACACACACCGGCACACACGTTCGCTGTGGCAGGCTGATCTGGTGTATAATAGCAAAGACACACACCACAGGAAGCTGTTAAATATTTACACTGTTAAATGCACTGACGATTCCTTGAGCACATCCCACGGTCTGTCTCTCTGTAATGGTTCGAAGGTGGAACCACTCACTACACTACTTTTCCTCAACATCTCCCCAGTGTCTCAATGTTGGTGATGTTGGTGTGTGTCTGGATAAGTGTCTGTGTGAGTGTAGTTACGTGCATATGTTGGCCTGCGCCTATGTATGTTCGTAAACACTTGTGTGGGTGTGTGTATGAGATGTGTGCATATAGAATTTTGTTGCCTTTAATATTTATATTTTTTAGGCACTGGTAATAGAAGTCCGGCAGTCACATATTTGACAGATTTTGCGTAAAGAATACACTAAATGCAAACGAGGTCATCCCTAATCTGCTTGGTGTTATTAACCTCACCTGTGCTCCTCGTGTCCCTTTTTAAGTTCCTCCTTGCCAAGTGTATCTTGTCCATCAGAGCTTTCATTTCCGCTCCTTTCTTAACCTTGTTTTTTTTGTTTTGTTTTTGATTTGTTACTAAAAGTCCTCTGTTCTTCCTGTGCCTGTGTCCTAACTACCTGCACTATAACACTTGCAAAGATGGCAAATTATCTTTTATTAGGGTCAAACCAAAGGCTCTCCGTCTTGTCTTGTGCTTGGTGTTGTCTTTAATAACTCCATTGATCCATACATGAATTTGAACAGATTGGAAACCCATATTGATCTACAGGGGCCATGTTCTTGCCTGATTTAGATCCTGCCTATCCGAAAGACATCAGTTCGTATCTGTTGGTGGACAATGGTCAATGATGACTGAATGGTCCACTTTTGTTCAACTTTTACATTGAAAATGTAAAGTTTTAAATGTCAATGCTTTTCAGAAACAAAGAGATATACTGTCAGATCTATTACATAACATATTGATGTTCTTTTCCAAAATAACAGCTGTAAAGGACCTTGACTTCGTTTCCTTTTGATGGACACATACACTGTTTAAAAAATCAAGGGAACATGTAATCATCACAGTATATCACCAAGTAAATTCAACTTCAGGGATATCAATCTGTTCAGTTAGGAGCAGCCATATTTGATACTGCAAAAAAAAGTAAGGCAAGAATATTTAGGCAACAAATCTAGATTTTGTTTTCTCAAAATCAGACCATTGCTTTGCACTTTTCTACAGACACCAAGATAAACAAAATACATTTAAATTAGTACAAAATCAACATCTGCAATAAAAAAATACAATAATTCCAATACTCCCCTTGTGTCAGTTTAAGCACAAGGCTGATCTGAAGGCAATAATATCTAAACAAATAGCTGGCAAGGCAGGGCTTTCCCATCCGCAGAACTCTAATGTTGTGGAATGATCTGCTGAAACATGTAAGAGACACAGACTCAGTCTCAACCTTTAAGTGTTAACTGAGGACTCATCTCTTCAGTTGGGTCTATGATGAAGTGTAGTCTGGCCCAGGGGTGTTTAGGTGAACGGCGATGTGCTGGATTTACAAACCATCCTCGCTGTCTTTGCCTTGCGGGCTCTCATCTCCATGGGGATATTCTCTCTCCAATACTATTACGGGAACTGAGTCACTGACTCACTCGCGTTACCCCATGCCATTCCTAATGCTGTTGCGATGGAAGAGACATCCATGGTGAAATGGGTTGGTGCCCTTTCGGTGGTCTGGGGCTGCTTTTTGCTTTATCTGTGGATGAAAGACCAATTGGTTTTCCAGGACTGATTTGCTTTTGTCTGTTGATTCCGTCTTGTCGTCTCTGTCCAACTCCACCTGGTCTTATCTGTCCAAGCCCGCTTGGTTGTCTGTCCCAGTTCACCTGGTTGTCTGTTCAAGTTCACCTGGTTGTCTGTTCAAGTTCACCTGGTACTCTCTGTTCAAGTCCACCTGGTTGAATGTCCAATCCGCCTGGTTGTATGTCCAAGTCCACTTGGTACTCTCTGTTCAATTCCACCTGGTTGTATGTCAAAATCCACTTGGTACTCTCTGTTCAATTCCACCTGGTTGTATGTCAAAATCCACTTGGTACTCTCTGTTCAAGTCCACCTAGTTGAATGTCCAATCTGCCTGGTTGTATGTCCAAGTCCACATGGTACTTTCTGTTCAAGTCCACCTGGTTGAATGTCCAAGTCCACCTGATACTCTGTATTCAAGTCCACTTGGTCCTCTCTGTACAAGTCCATCTGGTCATCTATGTCCACGTCCAAATGTATTGTTGTTGCTTGAACTATGATATTTAATTACACAATTAGATGTCATACATGTATAAACAACAGACAGCAATGACCACTATGTCATTGCTATTGTTTGTAGTGTGGTGAATGAATACCCCGCATTTCCGGTGTTATGAGTTTATTGGTTCACAGTGAGAACAAAGAATTCTGATGGCGGATTAATGCCAAGATGAAATGTAAGCTCTGAAAACAAGTGAGTAAAACGCTTTGAACAAAGCCAAGTGAACACAATGTAGGAAGCTAAGTGAACACTATGAATAAAGCCAAATGAATGCTAGAAATAAAGCCAAGTGAACTTCGATGAAGAAAGCAATGCAAACGCTATGTCACTAACTGAAAGGCGCGTGGAAGGGACTGACGCGCGTTTAGCCTCCACTAGACTCCTGGTGGGGAGCCCTGCTCATGTTCCTCCACCCTGCTGGGTTTACTGTGTTTCCTGCACTTACAGCGGAGAGTACAGTGAAGGGACTGGCCAATTAGGTTACACGGGAAAGAATGCAATGGAGGGAAAGATAATAGAGGGAGAAGAAAATGAGGTGTGTGAGAAAGAGAGAGGTGATGAGAGAAAAGAAAAATAATAAGGGCCTTCCACTGACAGGCTAGACACTGGGGAGGCGCGAGGGATGAGCAGGAGGAGAGGACAGGTAACAAACAAGTCAGCAGGGAAGAAAAGGCGTGTGTGTATGTGTGTGTGTGTGTGTCCCCTCCGGCTCTACTGACTGCCTGACATTGGCCTTCTTCCGTGAAAAAAAGAGTCACCATAGACACACGGCTTTACAGAGTCAAGGTTTGAGGTATATTTCCTGCAATCCACCACATTTGGCCTCGAAGCACAAGTGGAAATTTACAAACGAGGAATTCTGTTGTACACAGCAATGAGGTCCTGATATGACAATTATCCCGTTTGTTTCTGGACTAAACCCTTGTGGATCTACACTATATGGACAAAAGTATTGGGCCACACTTCTCAACCCTTAAATGCAGGTGTTTCGTTTCGTTCCATTGCCACAGGCGTATAAAACCAAGCACCTGGTCATGCGGTCTGCCTTTACAAACAATTGTGACATAATAGGTTGTTTTAAAGAGCTCATTGAATTTGAGTGAGCTGTAATGGGATGCCACAATTGCAACGAGTCAGTTCGTGACATTTGTTCCCTCTTAGATAATCCATGATCAACTGTAAGTAGTATTATTGCAAAGTGAAAGCATTTAGGAACCACAGAAACTCAGCCACGATGTGGCAGGACACATAAAGTTACAGAGCAGGGTCGCTGAGTGCTGAGGTGCATAGTGCGTGCAATGGTCGGGCAGCTGTATGCAAGCCTTATATCACCAAGCACAATGCCAAGCGTCGGATGGAGGGGTGTAAAGCACTGCACCGCTGGACTCTGGAGCAGTGGAAACGTGTTCTATGGAGTGGCGAATCACGCTTCACTATCTGGCAGTCTGATGGACAAGTTTAGGCATGGCAAATGCCAGGAGAACGTTTCACGCCTGACTACATTGTGTCACTGTAAAGTTTGGTGGAGGAGGGATAATGCTATGGGGTTGTTTTTCTGGGGTTGGTCTAGACCCCTTAGTTCTACTAAAGTTAAATGTTAATGCCCCAGCTTACCAAGACGTTTTGGAAAATTCTATACCTCCAAGCTTTGTGGGAACAGTTTGGGGAAGGCCCTTTTCTCTTACAGTATGACAGTGCCCCAGTGCACCAAACAAGGTCCATAAAAACATGGTTGGATGAGTTTGGTGTGGAAGAACTTGGCTGGCCTGCACAAAACCCTGACCTTAACGAACACCCTTGAGATGAACAAAAACGGACATTGCAAACCTTGGCCCTCTCGTCAAACATCAGTGTCAGACCTCACAAATGCTGTTGCAGACAGACACACTCCAAAATCTCAGAGAAACTCATCCTAGAAGAGTGGAAGCTGTTATAGCTGCAAATAGAACCAACTCAATATTAATGCCTATGCATTTAGAATGGGATGTCATACAAGCTCCTAAAGGTGTAACGTGTACGTGTCCCAATATTTTTGCATTTTAGTGCATGTATACATCATTACTGTAGATCATTACTGTAGATAATTTATTTTAAACATAATTATCCTTCCAATCAAGGAAGGTCCTGCACCCCATGACATTTTCTTCCCTTGTATTTTAGTGGGGAACCCCTGTATTACAGCACCAGACTAGAGACAGAATGAAAAATACTTTCTGTGGTTTTAACTGTTGTTCTATTCTATTGGCATCTTTTATGGTAACAGGCTTAGAATCACAGTCACACATACACAGTCATATGCACAAACGCATAAGCTTTCTCGATGATTTATGTCATAACAACTTAATTCACAGGCATACATTTTTCTGACCGTCTCTCGCCCTAGCCCCCCTCTGGACCACTTACAAAGCTAGTGCTAAATCAAACACACCATCGGTTCTGAATCTACTCAACCACTGCTACCTTTCCAGGCCACCAAAGGTACTACAGGAAACCTTTACAGGCTTCTAGTTGTTCTCTCCAGGGGCATAATAGTCCTCTTTAAACCAACACCTGCTGTAAAGCTGGGAGTTTTGTGCCATTTAATCTGAAGGGAAAGAAAATGACCTTTAAAACATTGAAAAACTTTTCCTTGACCAATTTTAAGTTCTTCCGTTCTTCGCAAATCAATGGCGTGGCGTTGACCAAAAAGAGTAGGCTTAGCTAAGCTTTGATAATGGTGAACTGGTGTCCAAGTGACACTTTATCTTTCCTCGTCTGTTACTTTTTGACCCTCCTCCTACTTTTCTCCCATCTCCCGCCGTCTCTCCTCAGTATTCAACTCACTCTTCATATTCCTCTACACCTCCTCATCAGCCAAAGCAAACAGTGTTCTCATCAAAGACTCCATCACTTTGATCAGGCTTTCAAAGCCTCCCCTCTCTGTCATCAAAGTGCATGGGGCTGGGGAACGTATCGGCTGGGGAGCCTTCTGCCCTCTGGTAAAACTACAGCCAAACCTCCAGGCTGAAATGCATTACAAATAGTTTATTACCTCACAGGTCTGGGAGACTCATGATTGGCTCCCAAACCACACCACATTTCCAATTTAGTGCACTAATTTTAACCCGGCCCAATTAAACTATGCCAAAAGTAGTGTGCCACTGAGATAGGGTTCTTGTTAGGATACCTCTTGCGAGCAGAAGTGTAGAGTAGGCGCTGCGTGATCTTAAATAGGGGACTGCGTGTCACTGTAGGGAAGTGGACATGTTTGTGCTAAACTTGTTTGGCTGGAAGTGAATGTGGAGGAGAGTGAGTGGGGGGGGGTAAATGGGAGGAGAGAGAGTGAATGGGGGGGCAAAGGGAGGAGAGAAAAAGGGGGGAGAGAGAAACAGGGTAGAGGAACTGAGAGATACGGTCATGCGTTCTAAAAGATGTGAGGCACCCTGTTGTCCAAAACTTCCCATGGGATTTCGTAGCATTTCAAATGTTATTACAGAACATTATAGAACCTCTGAACAACAACATGCTCATGGCATATCCAACACAATATGTTTGCAAAATGGACGCCAGCACAAAGCACAGCAGAGACAGTGACAATGTAGGGATCCAGAGGAAGACAGGAAGAGGTAGGTCTTCGCAATAAGTGATTCATGTAGGTAGTAGGAATGAAGAATGTTCCTAGACATACGGTGGAATCACAAAGCCACACCCACCCCACTTCCTGGGGGTCCCATTCTGTCCTCCCACCTGGCCTGTGTTTTATAAAAGACACCAATCCCCACGTAACGTGTCACCTGCACACAGCGATATTACCACTGAGTCTCTTCCGGTGAAATATAAGACAGTGTCACCCAAGGCTGCTACCCTAATGAGTAGAAAGAATAGAAATAAAAAAGGAGAAAGAGAAAGAGAGTGAAAAGGGAAGAGAGGAGGAAAAGCGACGGAGCACTAGAGAGAGAAAACCAGAGTGTGAAGAACGGCGAGGGACTGCAGCAGGAACTGTACCATCTGCATGTGAATGAGTCTCTCCCGGTGGGATCTCTCTTTCTCCCTGTCTTCTCCTCCTCTCTCTCTCCCCCTCTCCGTCTTCCTGTCTTCTCCCCCACTCCTTCAGATGAATTAATGATCTCGGGAACGCCGGGCGGAGGCTCTCTCTCCTCTTTGGCAAAACACACGGTTCCTTATATTCACACGGGCCTCTCCCAGCCTTACTCGCTCTCCCCGTCGCCCTTCTGTTCTTTGTACTCCGTGAGATATTAAATAGCTCTGCGGCCTCCTAGGGCGATCTGAGTCACATCCGTCCGTTGAAACGTCGTTATTTGATTGTCAGGGGCTCAAGCTTGGCGGCCTGGGCCACGTCGAGCAGCGTCTGCTGAAAGGACCGTAATCAAGGAACAAGAAGGAGAGATTTCGATTAAAAAAAGGAGCCACGGATTGAAACCGGGAGGGAAACAGAGGAGCACGGTGAGCGAGGGAGAAGAGGGAAGGAGCGGGGGGGGGCGGGGGAGAAAAAAGTGAAGGAGGAAAGAAAGTTAAAAGCAGGTGATTACATGCGTGCCACTCATCGGCTCCCTCCGTGAAAGATTAGCATAGAGGAGAGAAGAATCTAGCACTGCGGGCCAGCAGAACAGGAACAGACCAGCAGATGATAATCAGAGCGGCATTCAAATGCATTAATGTCCAATTGCACTCATTATTTCCTTTGTAGGAATTTCAGGCTTCTGGTACGAGTCTGCTTGGTAGAATGGCACCCAGGTAGAAAATCACAATGTGCTAAGAAAAATAAAGCTCTCGCTGCAGGTTAGATTTAAGCCATTCTAAACTCTTTAAGTGAAGTCAAAGTACACCTTTTATATATGTATATATATAGATATAAATATATAAACAAATACTTGACCGGGTGGGTTCAGTACAGTACAGTGAGGATGGGCTCAAACATATCCCTTGATGACAATGGCTGCCTGTTTACCTACTGAATGAATAAGGATTCAGAAACCCCATGAACAACTCTTTACTGTTTTATCCCAACAGTATTTTCATTACTAGATATATAAATCCCTTCATTGAATAGGCAGCATTTTCAACTACGGCTGCTGACCAACGCACAGACCGTTTTTTTATTGCAATGGTATTCTCTCTTTCTCACATCTTCCCATCCCTCTGTCCAAGCCGCAATATAGCTGGTGTGGTCTTGTACAGTTAGCGCTAAATGTTCACACGCGGCTGTTTATAAAGTCTAATAGGTGTGTCCCAGAGGCTTTGTGGCAGAATACAGTTATGGAGATTGGGTGTGAGCTCCATTGGTTGAGACAGTCACACACTCAAATGTGTGCGCGAACACACACTCACATGCACACAGCAGTCAGTACAACTCCTACCTGCCGCAGAGCCGATAAGTGAGGCTGGGCGCTAGGGCCAGGACTGAGGTGGACTTGCTCCCATCCAATAACGTCACTGTATAACCCAATATACTTCATGCGTACATGTGTCATGAAGGCTGCAGTTCCCAGTGGGCTGTGGATGTCTGTCCAAGTTCCTGCTGTACAGCGTTTATATGCAAATTCCCGACTGGCCAACATGGCTGATTGCCTTCACTATTAAAATGAAGTGTGCTGATGAATAACAAAGTATTCAACAACACTTTAGAATAATGGGACATATATTTTCCCACAACATTTGTACAAACCTGGGTCAGGGTGCATTATAGTTTTGTGAGCAGTAAATGGATCTGATAGTGTGGGTTGTTTCACAGCTACAGTGACTTACATTACCATGTAGATCATGCACAAACATGCCAAGTATTTAGGACTCTTGACCCTAAAGAAGCCTTTGAGAGAGCATACAGCGCTTACCCTTTCATTACATTATTGTAGAGTGAGATTGGATTTGTTAGTGAGAAAAGTGTTTCTCAGGGGCCTCAAACCTTTTCAAGCACGAGAGCTACTTAAAACAATGTTGCAAGCTACTTTCTTTTTTCTTTAAATGACGGACCTCTTTTCTTCCACTCGTGTACGTTTTCTGTCAACATTCTTGGTAGAATAGGGCTCTAGAAAATATTTTAGCTTTTTTCTGTACTGTGTTCTGAGGTCGATTTTTCCTATTTCAGGATTTGTTTTTAATATAAGTAGACCAATTGATGGAGTTAAAAACAAGTCCATGTCAATAATTAGAATAACATCCAATGAACCACTAGGGTTATCCTGCACTTTAATTTGTTTTAAAATGCTAAGATACTTTTAATAAAACTAAGGGCAAGTTGATTTCCATTATAACCTAATGAGCACAGCGGTATCTTTTCATGCCAACCGTTAAATAACTTTCTACAAAAACAATTCAAGTTGAGTAATTACTTTTAAGCTAAATGAAAACATTGACATCTTATATAAATAACTCCCTTGAATGTGAATCTCTTCTGCACATATACAAAACCAATGCATGAATCAATCATCAATCAGAACAAACTCATACATATTATATATAATACATATACATATACGTGGATCCACAGACATGTGGATTACAACAAAATTGAATGTTGTCAATCAGTTTGTCCATGAATGTGGCTTGTCAGTGGGTCCATCCTAACGTCGCCCAAAATAAATGTGTTTTTATAATAATAAGGATATTTTACCCGTTAAGTGCAATTGACGTTGAAATGCGCCACCGTTACATTTTTATTCATATCTCCAGATGGGTTAAAGATAGAAGCTTACGGTTTTCACCAAGTTGTAGGGGACAGTCTTCTTTAAAGAATGTGCTGTTTGTGTTTTTCTATAAAGTAGAAGCCTTCCAAACTCGACCACAAAAACACTAACATAAAAAAAGGCACCTGTTACATTTCTATTCATATCTTTGGAATTATTAATTATAAAAGCCTACATTTTTTTTTATTGCTGCCAATAATGACATGTCGTTTGTGTATTTTTGTAAAGTCAAAGCCTTCCAAATCTTGACCAAAAAACCTTAAAGGCCATTAGACACAAATTTGCATCGAAAAGCACACCTGTTCCATTTCTATTCATATCTCCGGAATTATTAATTAAGGAACCCTACAGTTTCCACGTTGTAGGGGCCAGTCTGCTGCAAAGAATGACATATAGTTTGTGTATTTCTGTAAAGTAGAAGCCTTCAAAATCTCAACCACAAAAACCCTAACATTTTATTTGAGGTTAATCTGATCAGAATCAAATCTGATCTCAGATTTTGATTGATTGTAATAAGACTGTGGTTCGATATTCCAAGATTATGGGAAAAGATTATTAGATTCACAATATCTATTTCTCGTGACAAGTTTAAGTTATGATTGTGGCAGTGCATTGGACCTGAGACCTGTTGGACAAAACCCATTGAGTCAATTATGGCTTCAAAGGCTTTTTGAAATTGGTAATTGGAATTTTTCATAGAATCGTTGAAATGCAAAGACATTTTGTAGTATCTGCCACGACTACAAGGTTAGACAAGAATTTGGGAAACTCAGTGAGTAACATCGGGTATCGCCCTAGGGGCCTGTAAATATTAGCTATGAAAAGATGTAGCTTTGTATTAGCCTGGTTACCTTTCATGAGTAAATCTTCAAAAGACTGAAAACCAGTCATTTTATATTTAGTGTTATAAATATTAGCAACACGCTTTTCGCGACACCCTGGGAGACATGATTACTTGTGTAGCCAGAAGGAGAGGCTTCATTTAGGTCAGTAAATTCATTAGACTTTAGCCAGGTTTCACACAGGCCAATAACATCCAGTTAATGATTAGTGATTAATCAATTTACTGCAATTCCCTTTGAAGCAAGTGATCTAACATAAAAAAAAAATCAAGATATGAGGCAATACCATCATTTCTATTCATGACTAAAGTGGAGGAAGGCTTTATCTTAAACATGTTGCTATTGTTAGCACCACCATGTTTTACTTTTCTCAGCCTGTAACGTGTCAAACAATAGGCAAAATGATGCTAACTGCTCTGGCTATGTTATCGACAGACTCCACAATGCTAGAAGGCTGGCTAACAGCCTGCAGCATGACCTGCACCCTATCTCATGGTGAGGATATAGGAGTGAGACTCCTGTCTATGTTCCCCGATATAACAAGAGCACACCACTCCAGCTACGATGGAGTCTGTTGCTCTTCAGCCGATTAGGCCTGACCCTATTTATGGGAGGGTCTCAATAAAGAGAGCCGGTAATCTACAAACTCTACCTCATACGACGGGCAGAACTCTGTTTCTGCAAGAAGTTGGGTGGCATGAGTCTGTTTCTCGCTAATTAACACCTGCTTCATTACCTGACTGTTTCATGCTAACATTATCTCAGTTTTAGACATCGCCAGCACCAACCCCCGATTTGTGGCCACATTGTGTGTATGGCCATATGCACTCTCAACACACTGCCTACACACTCTGGCCACATGAGGCCAGGCATTGTCCTACACCTCAGCGTCTCAAGACTTGTACTTGTCTGTCACATGTGCTCAGTGTGAACCTGCTATCATCTGTGAAGAGAATGAGGCGCCAATCAATCTGCATGGCTCTGGGCAGTGAGCACAAGAGCATTTTGGTCAGATACATGCACTCCAGTAGTCCGCTGGAAGTCATTTTGTAGGGCTCTGGCAATGTTCCTTACTGTTCCTCCTCTGAAAAAGGAACATGTACCCGTCCTGATGCCTTTTTACAGCCCAGTCCAGCTCTTCTCGTGTAACAGCTCCTGGTATCTCCACAATGCTTGTGAGACTTTATTGGGAGACACAGCAAACCTTCATGCGACAGCACGAATGGAGGAGCTGGACTGCTGGACCGCCTCATTCTACCAGTAGTGACAAGAACAAGTACTGTGGCTCCCAACTGCAAAACAATACACTTGTTTAGGGGTTGTCTTACTGTTGCCTCTTTATTGCACCTATTGTCAATTTAATTTGCACCAAAACAGGTGACATTAATTCCCAATCGCGTTTGCATATCTAAGTTTAATTGACTTGGTGTTATACTGAGTAATTTTTTTAAGCAGGGTACAAGTGCATCTCACAATTTTTTATATTAATTAACCCAAAACACCTGCAAAGGTTTCCTAAGTATGCTAATGTATGCACTCAATGTTGGGTTGGGACTCCTTTTGCATGAATTACTGCATCAATGCAACGCATTATGGAGGCAATCAGCCTGTGGCACTGCTGAGCTGTTATGGAAGCCCAAGTTGCTTTGATATCGGCCTTCAGCTCATCTGTGTTGTTAGGTCTGATGTCTCATTTTCCTCTTGACCCATAGGTTATCACCCGAAATAATCACTGACTGTGGAAACTTCACACTGGACTTCAAGCAACTTGTATTCTGTGCTTCTCCACTCTTCCTGCAGACTCTGGAACCTTGATTTCCAAATCAAATGCAAAAGTTACTTCATTTGAAGAGAAGAAATTGGACCACAGAGCAACAATCCAGTTCTTTTTGTCCTTCACCCAGGTAAGACGTTTCTGACGTGATCTCCATAAGAGGCATGGCCGTAAGAATTCAACACTTGTATCCCGTTACCTGTACTGTCCAAATTCTTGAATCATCTTTGCTCGACATTCCTCTCAAGGCTACGGTCATCCCTGAGGCTTGTGAACCTTTTCCTAGCACACTTATCCCTACAAGTCAACTTTCCATGGATATGCTTTGATACAGCTCTCTGCGAACAGCCAGCCCTTTCAGCAATGACCTTCTGTGGCTTACCCTTCTCGTGGAGGGTGTCAATGATTGTGGTTGTGTGTATTGAACCAGACTGAGATATTAGAGGCTCAGGGAGTTAATTAACTGATTAGACCTCGTGTCAGGTTGACATTTCTGTAGAGTAAATGTTTTATTCTAATATTTTGAGATACAGGATTTTAGATTTCCATGACCTGTAAGCCGTAATCATACAAGACTGAAACAAAAAAAGGCCTCCGATTTTTTTAATTTTTGAGATGCACCTGTACATATGCAGTATTTGGTCTGGTGATATTTGTGAGCTATCTCTTTAAGAGGCATCATTAGTTGTAAAACACAAAATATGCCCAGACTAAGTGTGATTTTGGCTTCACCCTCACTCGCAAGTTCTCTCTCTCTTTCTCTTTCTTTCACTAACCTTCCACTTGCTCTCTCTGAGTCAGTCAGTCATGGAGTTTATTTTTTATTTTGATGAACCATTAAAGCCATGAGAACTCAGGCCAAGAGTGATTAGCCAGGCCTGCTACCATGTTCTCTCTGCGTCTCAAATGACTCCCTATTCCATACAAAGTGCTCAAATTCCTCAGAGCTAAAAGGGCACAATCTATGTGATACAGTGCCATTTGGGAGCCAAGCTCTCTAGTAATGAGCCCATCTAAACCAGAAAGTGCTGCAGTCATTATAAAACATTTTCATCAGGAATGCGCAGAAATGCCTGACATTTCTGTTTCAGTTATTTAAATTAAAGTTAGGTATCGGGTGTCATTGCATGGCTTTATGTTGTACCTAGACATATTTAAAGGAAGATAAATTGTAGGAACACTTAATCTGCCACGATGTCAGGTTGTATTTTCATGGTGTGAAAGGGGCGGTCTGCTCTTGCTTTGTCGCTCCATTTGTTTGGGTGATACCAGGAAGTGTTCGGTCAACTCCTCCGAATGACATTGCTTTGAGCAACATCACAGAAAGTGCAATCGGTAAGGTACAAGACTTTACCGTTATACAGTCACAAACGGTATTAGTGCTTGGATTTGTTTCACGTCGTTAAAACGTTAGGTTATGCCCCAAAAGAGTGCATGCTGATCCAGTGTTTTTAGCTGATGCGACATGGCAGAAATTGACCGACAATGCTACCATACTTTCGGCATCTACGTCAAGTTGCAGAGTACCCTTTAAATAATGGTATTTTTCTGTCTCATAAAGCATTCCTGCATTTGACCATTTGATATTTCTCTACTGTGCTCCTTCTTTGGGCTGTAACTGTGTTCTGAAAGACATGCTAAAGGCCCAGCTAAAGCTACTGCCACACATTTCATCACTGGACTAAATCATACACATTAATGTTGTTTATATAGTTTTGATGGGCAAGAGATCCTTTGTCCAGAAGCGCTGAACACTGTCAGAAATGTGTCTGTGAAGTCAGTTCTCTTGTAGCTGCTGTGGTATTGTACATCACTATTAAACTGGAAATGTATAAATTATCCAACTCAATTGCAGGATGGTCCCAAAAGTATTTTCAGCGGTGGAAGGGAAGCGCTTAGATATGGTTCCCTTCATTAACAGAATGGTGTACATACAACTTTAAAGCTGATTCTCTGGTTTCTTTGGTTCATTTTAGATGCTGTTAAATTGAGTACAAGATTACAATTGCCTTTTTGTTTTAATAGCTTTTCATGTTATGTTAATGTAGTTTTTGTATGTGCTTTATAGTATTAAGTGGAGTTGCTGTGATTGGTTTGTTCACAGGGCTCATCTGTCTAAAAGATGTTGGTATCAGTGTGACGTCCTTGTTGAAATTACATTTAAAAAAGACTGTTTAGCTGGCCAGAGGAGGTACTGAAGACATTTTCATTTGATCATCCTGTTGTTCTAAAAATTGGCTTCTGAGGTTTATAATTTCCTCTTAATCATTTTAGACTTCCACTAATGAAATATGTATCAAAGTCCATTAAACAAATCACATTTTCAGTAGCTGCAGGATTACTTTCCTGCTGTGTGAAAATGCACTGCTCAAATTTAGATACAGCATCTGCAAGTATCATACACCCACACACTTGCCTCTAAGCTCTTTCTATGTCATCTGTCCTAAAGTTGGTTTTCTCTCAACTTTCTCGAAGACAACAACATTTGTGTTCACTCAAGGAGAAAAGAACTGTTTCACGTCAAGATAAATTGCGTTCTGTAAGTCCTCTAGAGCTCTGTTTTTTTCCTTTTGTATTTTGTCATCATACAGATAGGTGAGTAGGAATGAAAGAATGAAGGATAGGCAATCTAACGACTTACAGATGAGTAGCTTATTTTCAGAGTAGCAAAAGATAAATAAAAATATATTCTTCCTGTCTACAGCTGAGTGTATCACTTTTGTCTATAAAGCGAGGTACAAATAGCAAGAATTGTACCAAACATCCTTACTCTCAGAATAACCAACATAATATCTAACACAAGTCAAATGCCTTAGCCATATTTTCTACGGAAGACCAACAGTTAATGCTACACGACGACAGTATTTAGATAACATGGCAGAAATGTGAGGGAATTTGAAACAGAGCCTGCTGCACTGTTCAAAACAACATTTGGTTTATCTGAGAGCATCTGGTCAGTTGGACTGCTACTTGATGATGGAAAAAAACGTAGACCAAGTAGTATTTGTAAGTGTCTGTGTGTGGATGTTTCTATTTATTTGTCAGCTATGCTTTTGACGCCTCCGATTTTAATAGCAACGCATGCTAGTATGGCGGTTGTCTTCCTGGAACTATCCCCACGATCCTGTTGCAGCTCAATAAGAAGAAGGTAGTGAAATAAACAGAGGGACAGATAGAAATATGTTGAGTAATAGAGAGACGCGACTGACTGAAAACATCCCATATATTCATAGTGTTTACCTTTCAGCTAAAATAACGACGCCACAGTTTGCATAAAGGCCCTGAAATACCCATCTACATACAGCTCACACACACACAGTTTGGTCAGGGATTTCTACAGACTTCAATTCAAATATGAATAGCAGTCAGCCTGGTGGACCAAAAATCTGTTAAAGTCGGGAAGGCCAGAGCACTAGAGAATTGTGGAGAAATGCACCTTGCGCCTGGAGCCACCGGAAAGCTTTTC
>JACXGK010000758.1:61600-91033 GCA_016801125.1 Novumbra hubbsi
ACTGCCCGCTACCAGGACCAAGCTACTGCCCGCTACCAGGACCAAGCTACTGCCCGCTACCAGGACCAAGCTACTGCCCGCTAGCAGGACCAAGCTACTGTCCGCTAGCAGGACCAAGCTACTGCCCGCTAGCAGGACCAAGCTACTGTCCGCTAGCAGGACCAAGCTACTGCCCGCTAGCAGGACCAAGCTACTGCCCGCTACCAGGACCAAGCTACTGCCCGCTAGCAGGACCAAGCTACTGCCCGCTAGCAGGACCAAGCTACTGCCCGCTAGCAGGACCAAGCTACTGCCCGCTAGCAGGACCAAGCTACTGCCCACTAGCAGGACCAAGCTACTGCTCGCTAGCAGGACCATGCCAGTTCCCTTCTTCCAATGACTGGTTCACAGCAGCGTCTGGGCTAAAAGGCCTCAATAGGGCCCTCTTAGCAGAGTATAGACTCCCCACTTCCTCCCTTCCTTCTGCGGCTCCACAGGACAAGGCTAAACAAGTGGCAGGGGGCAGTCCCAAATAGCTGGCCCCAATTTCTACCTCACAACCAGGGCATGGGCATCGTGCTCTGATTTCAGAACTAAAACATAGTTCTGCATTTGGACGCTAACAAAAGTCTTGTCTTCTTATTGGTATCCCAAAGGTCCTGAGACAAAGTAAACACGTTTCCGGGGTGTATATTCAGCCAGATGTTTGCTGGTATTGCTGAGTAATAACAGCTGGTGATGTCACGGGTGTGAAAGGGATCAGCACCATGGACATTTTAAACGATTTATTGAACCAACAAAACAAAAGAACACGTAGTTACACGGAGAAACAAAATGCACTGGACAATACAGCTATAACAAAACACCAAACGTGACAGGTACTCACTTATAACAGTACATTTCCCACAATGCACCACACCCAGTGACAGAACAAAGGAACCCATGTACACACACGAATCACCAAGTGAAAACAGGTGCGTGTAATAGGCCAAAGTGTCCAAGGTGCGCTTCAAAATAAAAGTGTTCCCCAGAGTACCACCACGAAAGGCACCGTGCTACCCAGCTTGGGACAGGTGATTGGGAATAAAAGTGCAAACCAATATGTTTACATGTGTGGTAGACAAAGACAGAATATAGCTTTTGCAGATGTAGCTTTGAAGGGATTTAGGTGGACAAAAAGAGAATACAGTTAGAAAAACACCATAGAGCAGGGGTGGGCAAACTACGGCCCGAGGGCCAAATGCGGCCCGCAAGGCTGTCCCATCCGGCCCACGGAATGTAATAAAATTATTTTGGGGTGAATAAAAAAAAACAACTCACCAGCCCATTCTTATACATCTGAGTCAGAATTTTAACTATTTACACCTTATATGGGATCTACTGTACATATGTAATGTATGTTTTAACTTTGGCCCTTTTCTGGCCTCCAAATCAATTATGATGAACAAATTACAAAAACAAATGTGGCCCTCCATTTCATTTCAAAATCCTGATGTGGCCCCCGAGCCAAAATATTTGCCCACCCCTGCCATAGAGGATAGACGGATACACAGGACAGACAGAAACAGACAGAGCGACTGACTTTCCGTATTGTTGCATAGCCAACGCTGCAACACAATCTGCTGTAGTGTATATGTATGTCAGTTGAAACATGGCACCTTTAACATTTGCTCTAGAGCGTGTTTGTTTTCTACAACGTTAATATTTTAACATTAGGGATAACGAAATACTGAATATCTTCAGGACTGATGTATACTGTAAATTGTGAACAATGAATTGGGACCGTACTGCATTTTATTTGAACTTCATTAAAATACATTCAACACATTTAGAAATATCTTATATTTCATGAAAACAGGTGAAAAGAATCAAAGTAGGTTATCGTCAAATACACAAACCTTTTTCACCAGTCTTCTATAAAAGGAATACATTTGATTGGCCAAAGTTGCGATCCCAGCAGTTTTGTAAAGGGACTTCATGGTTACAGGCAACTTAAAAGACAATAAAATACAATACATAACAGGATTCAATATCCAATACTGTTGCACATTTATTTTAAATAAAGAGCTTTTTTTGTGGAACAGCCATCTGTATTCAACTTTATGGGTTCTAAATCTCTAACGTTCTCAATAAATAAAAGCAGAAATATTGCCGTGGCCAACGACACAATCACCACAAGCAAACAACCCCACATTGTATACATTATGGGATTGATGTTCCTCCCCCGTTCCCTTCCCGTATTTTCCTCACCCCCCAACCACCCTCGCGATCTCCCTCCGTCTCGGGGATGATTAACAGGGACGAATCAGGTGATCCACCGCACTGACACGTCATCCAGATCAATGAAGACGATTAACTCGAGCAATGTCCCGAATGGCGCCCTAGTCCCGATATGGCGCACTATATCGTGTGTTGGCCCGGGTTGAAAGTGGGGCCGTGCGGAATACGGAGCCACTTGGGAGGCGGCCTAAATGAACAGCACATCCCCTTCCATTACCACACGGCTCCCCTCCTGCCCTCTGCCACACTGCTGCAGTGGAAGACTCACTGTGCAATAGTCCATTTACTATTTATTTACACCCTGAACACGATCAATGAATATATTTTAAATAGAGGCGTAAGACAAGCGGTGGGCCTTAATGGCTCTCTATAATGAAAGCCTGAATCCCTAAGGAGAAGAGGAGGAGGTGATTGTTAAATGAAATGTGGTTTAATGTGTTGTTAGGAGAAAGACAGTGGAGTGGATGGTGCATCGCTGGTGTGTGTGTGTGTGTGTGTGTGTGTGGCTGAGCTCACTGTATTTGTGGCCAAACAGAGCAGGAGGGGAGAAGCTCTGAATCAGGTCTTTTAGTAATCAGTGTCACATTGGCAGAGAGGCTGTCTTAGACTAATGAGTGGTGCTGACAGCTGGGTCGGTTGTGGGGTGTGTGTGTGGGTTTGTGCGTGTGCGTGTGTGTTTGTGTGAATCTGTTCACGTTTTACTAGTCTGCAAAGAACTGCATGTCAAACGCATGTCAGCGCTTACGGAAAGTGCGCCGATCCGCTTCTTGCGTACGCCAAACATTAGTACAATTCACGCCCTCATTTTACGCCACGCAAACACAAAACAACAATATGTTATGAGAGTTGTCGGCCGGTGACACTTTTATTCTCTTTCCACATTTCAGAGAGGAGACAACATCCTCCCCAGACATCATGTTACATCTGATGCTCCAAGCAATCTGAGACCTCCGCATCCCCTCCCTCTTTCTCTATCTTAGCCTCCGCACACCCCACCCCTCTCCCCACCCCTCACCCCACCACCTCCCTGTCAAGTAGAGAAATGACCAGTGATGAGCTCCAAGGTGTTCCGCCTGCTGATGTGCAAGGTGACAGATTGACCGGGGGAACAAGGGCCCTGCTGATGGAGCTTAACAGCAGATAGAGAGGTGGGGGTGGTTCAACTGCCCTGTGCTGTAGAAACCCAAGACTGCAAATCACATCAGATTGGAGGGGGGAAGGTGGAGGGGGGGTGGTCAGAAGAGAGAGAATGAGATATACAAGGGAGGGAGGGATGTCAAAAAAGTGTGGTGGAGAAAAGAGTATAGATAGTCGACAGGATGACAGAAACACCACCCATCTTTGTCCTGGGTTATGAAGTAGAAAACACAGGATGACAGAAACACCACTCAACTCTCTCCTGGGTTATGAAGTAGAAAACACAGGATGACAATAACACCACTCAACTCTCTCCTGGGTTATGAAGTAAGCGGCACAGGATGACAGTAACACCACCCACCTCTGTCCTGAGTTATGGATGACAGTAACACCACCCATCTCTGTCCTGGGTTATGGATGACAGTAACACCACCCATCTCTGTCCCGGGTTATGGATGACAGTAACACCACCCATCTCTGTCCTGGGTTATGGATGACAGTAACACCACCCATCTCTGTCCTGGGTTATGGATGACAGTAACACCACCCATCTCTGTCCCGGGTTATGGATGACAGTAACACCACCCATCTCTGTCCTGGGTTATGGATGACAGTAACACCACCCATCTCTGTCCTGGGTTATGGATGACAGTAACACCACCCATATGTGTCCTGGGTTATGAATGACAGTAACACCACCCATCTCTGTCCTGGGTTATGGATGACAGTAACACCACCCATGTGTCCTGGGTTATGAATGACAGTAACACCACAGGATGACAGTAACACCACCCATCTCTGTCCTGGGTTATGGATGACAGTAACACCACAGGATGACAGTAACACCACCCATCTCTGTCCTGGGTTATGGATGACAGTAACACCACAGGATGACAGTAACACCACCCATCTCTGTCCTGGGTTATGGATGACAGTAACACCACAGGATGACAGTAATACCACCCATCTCTGTCCTGGGTTATGGATCAATCAATCAAGTTTATTTATATAGCACAATTCATACATA
The DNA here is from genome assembly GCA_016801125.1 of Novumbra hubbsi. Lineage (NCBI taxonomy): Eukaryota > Metazoa > Chordata > Actinopteri > Esociformes > Umbridae > Novumbra > Novumbra hubbsi. Next base: position 66,024 of record JACXGK010000758.1, read on the forward strand.
AAACCAAAACAATGCGCTTTACAGGACATTAAAAGAGAAATACAATTTTAACAGTTTGATTAAAACAGACATGAATCAATTCAACACGTACAGATTAAAATAAAAAAGAAATAGAGAAAACAGTTAAATGGAAAATTAAGAAGGTTTTTAAAAAAGTAATTAAAATTAGTTTTCAGTCTGGTATAGGGATTCCATGTTGCTGTTAAAGTATCTATTAAAGCTATAGGGCACATTGTGAGGTCAAGCTCTCAGTCATAGGCACGTGAAAACATGAGTGTTTTTACTTGAAAATGACTTGAAAATGTATAGGTTTGGGGCATGTCTAAGATCTTCTGGTAGCTTGCTCCAGTTGTGTGCCGCATAGCTACTAAATGCCGCTTTGCCATGTTTAGTTTGGACTCTGGGCTCTACTAGCTGGCCTGAATTCATAAATCTTAGAGATGACAGTAACACCACAGGATGACAGTAACACCAACCATCTCTGAATGAATGTCGACAAACAGCACATCCGCTTCCACTGTCTCCAGACATGTATTTTTTCTGGAGCTATCAGTTAACAGATTGGTAAGAACAGCCAAACCAGTTGACCGGTAAGGATAGCAAAACTAGATAGAAAAGTTGGAAAAGTGCAGATTCAAATCAAAATGTAATCTCCTGGGGTGATGTGTGAAAACGTTGATGACATTGGAGCTCTCCTCTAGTGAGATGTGCTTCCTGAATCCAACCTTCACAACAACCTCTGCAGGCAAATACTCTGCTTACCCTGTCACTTCTCTTTCATCGCTGCCCACCACTGGGGTCATCAGTCCGTTATGAAGAACTTGGTTTATCAATCTGCGAGGGTCCGATTGAAATATGATTGAGCGGTGGAAAACAGAAGCGGTTTAATGCCGCGGTAGGATCACGGGCAGATCAATACGCCAGGTATGAACTGATCACTCTTGTTTAGCGTCTTAGGTGGAAGACAATATGTTAGGCTGTCCAGGGTAATGACACAATCAATGTAAATAGAGTTAGAGAGGAGCTAAACAGTTCTGAGTAGCTGTCTTGTAAATGTCGCTCTGGGGGAAAGCTTTCTTGCTACTCGTTTCGACAGCCACCAACTGATAAACCTCGTACCGTTCAACTTCTATTGAAAAATGTGATTACATAAAATAAGAACCCTAACTGCAACCTTTATTACACTGTAAAAAGAAAATAAAATTTTGATTATAATATCTTCTGGCTAAAATTAGTCACCTGCAAATAGAAACCTAATCTAACAAACAAGCTAGAGCCAACTACTGATAGATAACAGGCCCCTCTATCCTGCCATAGGCTACTGATAGATAACCAGCCCCTCTATCCTGCCATAGGCTACTCATAAAGAACAGGCCCCTCTATCCTGCCTTAGCCTACTCATAAAGAACAGGCCCCTCTATCCTGCCTTAGCCTACTCATAAAGAACAGGCCCCTCTATCCTGCCTTAGCCTACTCATAAAGAACAGGCCCCTCTATCCTGCCCTAGCCTACTCAAACAAGCACCTCTAACAAATGAGATCACTTTAGATCAAAGCGGAGTGGATGTGTCTCGTCCTGGTGTGATAGGCCTGCTGTGCCAGTTAAATACAGTTTGGAGCATTAAACACCTGTTCGTTATTATTGCCCTTTCCAAGATCACAGAATATTGTAAATATTCCGCATGACAGAATATGTAAACGCAGAACATAACAACATTGTTCTGAGAAAAAAACTGAATTCAATCACTGCAAGAATTATGAGGGTTCTAGTCCTACCGTTGAAACACCCGTGCAGCTGCATTCTGCATAGCAACCATTTCAATCTCCTCAAAATTAGGTGTTGTTTCAAAAGTCAGTTTGAATTATGTACCGTGAGCACATTTTAGAGCAGATGGTAGGGTGTTGTTTATCAGCTTGTCCAATAAGAAATGTCTGCTTTCTTTTCCATTTCATATTTTCAATGATGTAAGCGAATGAGTATCTGGTAAACGCGCTTGGTGCTAGCGTTTTGAAGGCGGTACCACACCAGATTGAAAAGCGCCGGGCCAAATTCCAACTCATCGCACATTCTCCGGCGGCTCCATGGGCTGATTCCCAGTCAACAGGGAAACAGAAGGAGAGGCTGATCAGGAGGGCTGGGGTGGGGAGATGGGGCTGCTAATGAGGGGGCATGGGGTGGAAAAAGTGAGTAAGACTGGGTAAGATCAGTCAGTGGTTTGGTAGTCATAGTCACTCCGTTTTCCATCTTGCACGACCCATTACTCTTGTCCTTTACTCCTGACTGTTACTCCTGACCATTACAATTACTTCTGTTCTTTACTCCTGACTATTACTCCTGACCATTTCTCCTGACCATTACCCCTGGCCATTACCAATACCCTTGTCCATTACTGCTAAACACTACACCTGACCATTACAGTTACTTCTGTCCGTTACTCATGACTATTACTCCTGACCATTACTCCTGCCCACTCTTCCTGCCCACTACTCCAGACCAAGCATGTTATTCAAAAACACTTATTTGACCATGTGAGGATCAAGAACAATAAAATAGCCTTTATGTCATACTCAGTCAATTTGTGCAAAAAAAGACAGGATGAGCAAGATAGGACTAGGGTTATATAGGGTTAGGGTGATACAGAGTTAGGGTTCTTTAGGGTTGGGGTTTCATAGGGTTAGGGTTATATAGGAAATATATGGCAAGAGGAATTCTAGAGAGAATGAGTGAGAGTGAGACAGTGTGTAGGTATGGAGGGAGAAAAAAGAATAGAAAAGATAGAGGCTGAATGGTTCAATGTCCCTCCCCGGCCTGTTCGTAGTCTCAGAGGGAAACTCTATCATCACCCTTCTATATACTCTCTGGGAACACCAAGACTTTGCCTCAGCAACAAGACACACGGAGTACGAGGGTTCATGCCTGGGAACCAAAAAAGAGAAAAACAGTTTTTAGTCACTATTCTCTTGTCCCAAGTTAGTCTACCTGAGTGCTAATCATCCCCACCTCCAGCCCCGTTCCGCACTGCCCTGGGGAACATGGAGCCCATTGGTTACTTTGTTCTGTCATGTTTTATTGAGCGAGAGAGGCAGACAGGGAGGGAGATAGAGATGGACTGAATTAGAGAAAAAAATAGTGACGCGATTGTCTGCTTGCTTGTCTGAATTAATAAGCGGAGTGACAGGTGACAGGTGAATTGACTCACAGATTGATAGTGAAATGACAGAGAAAACGAGAGACAATGGAAGGTACGGAATGTTTTGCATGCCAATAAAGCAATTTGCATTTGAATTGGTGAGGAAGAGAGAGAGATAAAGCATCCAACAAAGGAATGCAAAATTGTGTCATTGTTTGTGTTCAGGTTGTGTCATTAGAGATTGGTCGTCCCTGACTGGGTCATGGTTTGTGATCAGGTTGTGTCATTAAAGATTGGTATACACTGACTGTGTCATGGTTTGTGATCAGGTTATGTCATTAGAGATTGGTCTACGCTGACTGTGTCATGGTTTGTGATCCGGTTGTGTCATCAGAGATTGGTCTACGCTGACTGTGTGATGGTTTGTGATCCGGTTGTGTCATCAGAGATTGGTCTACGCTGACTGTGTCATAGAGTTTGTAGCAAACAATATGACCTATTTCTTTCCAGGCCAAAGATTACGGTTTTAAATAATTTAATAAATATCTATACCTCCATAACATACCTCCATTGCACCAAAACAAATTCCTTGTATGGGTAACACTACTTGGTATTAAAGCTGATTCTAAACCAACTTCACGTAGCACCTCCCTCTTTGATTTCTAAATGTTTAGTTGGATTACCAGTTGTGTGTAACCTTGATGTCAACCAATGGGTCCCTCTCCTCTAGACCATGTCTATGGCATGCCATGGCATCGGGTCTGTATTTTCAATTAAATTGAGGATTTTTACTACTTAGGCCACAGGCTTATTACCACCAACATAATGTGTTTCAGGCTGATATAATACATGCTATTCTGGTTTCCAGTGGTGTATTCGTGTTGTTTAGCTTTTGACACGTGAGCTGAGCAGGCTGAGCTTCTGATGCACGACACGAAGGCCAATGAATGGCCTAATGCTCACTCGTGTCTGCCTGGCTTGTTGAGCGCCTTGCCCCAAGGGTGCAGGACTTGGCCTGGCCCAGGAAGATCAGCTGAGTGGGGGGGGTCTATGCTATCGAGGCTGTGGTCTACATTTTGTGAACCATAGTCGGTTTTCCTTGCTTCCTCGATTTCTAGCTCACCCTGTCTTCAACGGTTTTCTCTTTTTGCCTCTCTCTCTCACTTCTTCTCCCTCTCTGTCAGACGCGCTCTCACGCTGTTTTCCCCACTCGTTGACCCTCTTTGTTCTCGGTTCTCCAACCTCTGCCGATGTCACGCCTCAGAGAGGAATGAATGGAGAGAGATGGAGGGAGGGATGTATAGATACCGAGGCATATAGATGCGTATAGATACAGGGCTTAGAATAAAGTCTAACACGGAGTCGTTTTTTTTTGGAACAGGTAATTCTATTTTTCCTATTCTTTTTCAGTACTTAATTCTCTATTAGGCATTGGTGTGAAACCGCTTTCTGACCAGTGAGTAATTGCAACATGCTGTCATCGTTTTTTTTACTCAAAATCCTACCTAGTGCAGCCATAATTGCCCAGTATTCCCTCCCACAATGTTTGCTCCTAGATTGACGTGCAAATAAGAATAGCAAAATATTAAAAACATACAGTTATATTAAATCAATTATAGAAATGTAAAGGTTTAATGCACTGCGTAATTAATTTCCAATGGCGGCCCAGCACAAGCACTGGAGAGAATGACTAAGAAGAGAGAGAGAAAAGGGAGAGAAAAAGGGTGAGAGAAAAGGGAGAGCAATGGAAGGAATCAACATCATACACTATATAAATTCATTATATTCTGTGGACCACTTATTTTTAAAGGGCATACTAAAATATAAAATACATTAATATATGCGCATCTATGTTTTAAGGTCAATAGATTTCCGTTCCATAAACCTTTGAATACTCAGTAATTTTTCGATAAATCCTGAGTATTAGAAGTCTGATTGTAATTCTGAAACATGAGGTTAGGGCAGAACCTTCAGCCTTACCAAAGATCCCGCCCCCCCCTTACAGCCAGTCACAAATCCCCACAGGTAATGATGTCACACTTAGCACCTCACACACCGCCTCTCTGTACCTCAGTCAAAGGTTTGTTTGGCTCTATTAAAGCACTTCTGATCAAACGTTTTAATCATTCTAAATGTTACTCACGGCAAGTTTATTTTCAGTGCAGGTTATATGTGCAGATGGCTGCGGCTCTCTGATCTTTCAATCAGCCATTGAAGAATCCTTGCTTCTTTTGCCTCATATCACACTGTGTTGGATTTTTTTTTTAAACAGTGTTGCCAAAACTAATCCTCTAAATGGGATTTCTGTAAAACCTGGGAATTTTACTGAGACGTTTCTGGAACTTTGTAACCCAAAATTAAAAAAAGAAATAAAACAATAACAGGAGAATAAAACAGCAAAACTGTTCCTAAACCAAACTGTAAGTCTGTTTCTTTTCAAGTTCCCAAACATGACAAAACGAACCCGAGCAACAGCCTAACGGGACACTCACCACTCCAGTCCACTACCCAGGATCTGAGACAGATGAACATCAGCAAGACCACTAACACAGGATGCCATTACAGCAACAGCAAGACATGTCCTCTCTCACACACAAACACATCCTCCACTACTCATACCAGACACTCCTGTCAGGCCTCTCTTTAATGACCACTTACTGCAGAGCGATAGTCCAGGGTTGCGGCCCGAGTCACACCCTAGCTTTATTAAACGCCCGCTTTGTGAAAAGATCCCGTCAAACGCAGTGCACTAGTCCCCGTAGTGTGCCGTTTGGAACCCTATCGGGACCCCGGCTCAGCTCGCACTAGCATATGTCCAGCTAGCAGGAGTTATAGGGAGAAAGAACCAGGGTTTGGCTCAGTGCCTCGTTGTCACAGACCATGCGCCCACCCTGCGAGCATCCAGTCTGGGCAGACGCATGTGAGGAGTGGGGGGTCTAGTGGTCGGGTGTTGGAAAACCAAAAGCTGCGGCGGTCACACAAATACAAATCGATGCATGCACACAGCCACGCCACAAACACAGGCGCAGAAACGCACGCACAATCTCACACTCAGACATATGTGCGCATACGCTCTCCTGATGTCTGGAGGCCAGCCGGCGCCAGGGCCCGGAATAGTGAGTTATCCCTTTAAGGAGCACCGCCGGCGGGGCAGAGCCAGTGACTTATCTCCTTAAGGACGAGAGGGTAATGGAGGCCGGCCGCTAGACATCCGTTTCCACACCACGGGGAGATTGGACAGGAGATTGGGAGTCTGTGTTTGTGTGTCTGTGTGTGTGTCTGTGTGTGTGGGGAGAGAGAAGGTGAGATGTAAAATCCACATGTTGTAGGTTGGGTGAGGATGAGGGAGAGAAAAACGGAGACGTGAATATGGGTGAGGTCTTCAGGTCCTGTACCAGGGAACGAGGTACAACACATTATGTACTCGCTCTCAGCGCCTGAGAAACTGTTCACTTTTCAATCACCTTTAAAAGCCAATGAGGGTTCCCACCCGAATCATGTTATGTAATGACAACCCTTCCTTCAGCTCTGAATCTGGTTCACTTTTCCACTCCGACCTTTCATTCCTACTCTGCTACATTTCTCCCGGTACATTTCTCCACCGTATGTCTACTGCTGTTCACCAAGGGTGTGACGAATTCAACTCTTCATTGATTCGGATGAGGTGGAAAGGTTTTGTAGGAGAGAAAGCTCAGCTGGAAGGGCCTGTGGGATATGGATGCAAGCAGAATCATCTTCCTTGTCAGGTCAACTTAGGATGTGCTTTCTTCACCCAACACCTAATGGCTGGGGGACGTTCCATCATGCCTCATGTGTTCAACAACCGCAATCTTCAGACACAGTAGAGTTAACAGTAGCTTGGGAAGATTCTGTTAATGAGGTTTGCCCACTAGACACTGGGTTAAGAAATGCACCTTTTCAGATATTCAGCTCGAAACCCCAAAAAGTAAGCAACAACAACAATCAATTCACGGTGGCTGAAAAAAATTATCCCATGGCAACCGATTCAGACCCTTGTCCCGGTCATATAAATGAATGCAACTTAAACAACCGACCCTGGTCCCTCTGCACTATAATAAAGCAGGGCAAAACTAGGGATGTGGGTGACCCGTGACACCATAACCCCATCCAAAAATAACCCCCGGACCAAGGCCAACCAAGAAGGATGTAACTCACCCACTTTCCACCCAGACTAAATGGACACCAACCAATCAAAATTCCCATATAGTCCACACAGACCAGTGACTTTGCCACCGGATATTATTGGCGAGAGGAGATGAGAACACTCCAGGTAAAGACAGCAAGGGCTCGTAAACCCAGTGCCTTGCCGTTCACCATCCCACCCTTGGGCCAAGGTAAACCTCATCATAAACCCTACTGAACAGACGCGTCTTCGGTAGACACCTAAACGCTAAGGCGTAGGTGGCGATGCTTCAAATCGGACCCCTTCTGCAGATCTAGGGGCACACTGGGGAAGACATCTGAGACAGAGTGTCAAACATGGGATTGTTTTTTTTGTATATTGCTGGAGAGGACAAAGGAAAATGTAATATGCATAGACCTAACAGAAGGAAATACAGCAGCACGGTGCAGGCTGGAAATACCGCAAGACAAAAGCACCACAGCTCAAGAGGAGACAGGAGCCAACCTTTTGAAAATTCTACAAAACACTTAATCCCGAATGTAAAACTCCTGGCACTGCAAGAGAAAACGGGTTGATTGCTTTGAAAATGAATACGGCATCCCAGAATCTTAAGTAGATTCCTAGAGGCAAGAAAAGTAACCCTACGTGTTGATGGAAGGAGCAATAAAGGACTGAGTGCTTTGTTTATGGGCATATCAGCATGCTCCTATCACCCCTCCTCAGCATGTGTTCTTCAACCTCTAGGATGTAACATCCACACAGGAGATAACAGCACCGTGCATTCACCACACATTCAATACATAGGACACAGCAGAAGGCATTCAACTGGTTGAAACTGACAACCGGAATATGCTTCCACAGGACAGGGAAGTGGCAGTGGCTTCCGGCCCTGCTTTAAATAACCCAGAGGTTAGCCGTGAACACCAGTTCTATGTTTGACATCCGCCTGACCCACAAGATGGAAATACCCTTCTTCTTAGTGGGGACTGGCTAAACACATGTAGGGTCCGGCTTTCATTTTTTTTTGTGGAATTGTGCATTTTGTGAAACCTTCCGTGGTTGCCAACAGCTCTGCTCATTGGTTTAGTCTGGATAGCAGCACAACCAGTCGAAACCCAGACGATGTGGATCCACATGTTAAACATCACATCCTAACCTTTCATGCTCTGTGAAGTACATTGAAATGTTACATTAGCCTGTATAACTGACATATTCTACCGCAGAGTTTTATTTATTTTTTCCGATTATTCAAGCCAACTCAATCGCAAAAAGGTACATCGTAATGAAGTAACGATATCCTAAAGAAAAAAATTGAAGGTAGTCAAATGTAGTCTGACATCCCATTTTAATCCTCTTTGAGCTTCTCTCTGTCTCTCTGTCTGGGAAACCTTTACCACCTCTTACAATGTAACTTATACCATTGGCATTTACTGCCTCTGAAGGTAAGCGGAAAAAAATGATTTGAAAAGTGGAAGAATGAGATGGAATGAAATAATGAAAAATAAGTCGGCCTAAGACTCAGAAGACATTAAACTCAGATAAGCTGTTGAATGTACAGAACGAGCCGAAGGGCTTCCAGATAGTCTTTGAGCTGTCTTTGTGTCAGTGCCATCATGCCATGGCCTTTGAGGTTATAAAGGAGTTATCAGCAACCCAGGTCTGACCAGGACAGAAGGGGCTGGTTGTCCTGATCCCACCCCTGCCTCGAGGTCCTATCTCTGGGTAGACTCACAGGAATGTGGCCTTTGGCTGGAGGTCCTGGGGCTAGCAACCCACTGACTGATTGCTTTTAAATGGCAAATCACCTGTCTCTCTGTCTGAAAGAAGGAGACAATTCCTCTACGGATCTATGTTCCGGAGGGAGAGATAAAGGGAACAATGCTTAGAAGCACCAATGAAAGGTTCCATTGAGATTGTGAATGGCTGGCTGAGTCTTGACACACAATAGGAGAAAAGAAAGTTAGAGGAAGACAGAGTTGCCTTGAACTGATGCCGGCTTACTTCAGTTCAAGTAAACATCCCCCATCACCTTAAAACAGCAACTGGATTAATTATTTCAGGTACAACACTACCTGTCCGCTTGTTTTCTACTCTTAAAAGGTTCAGAGGGATATAACCTTTCATCTCACACATGCAGATCAACTCTCTTATGTTTTTGATTCAACTAATAGTGTTTGAGCTTCTATAATGAAATGCATTTTCAATGAAAAATAAATTCTTAGGAAAAGCCAAGGTTTTCTATTCAGTATGTTTTAAAAGCCCTAACATGAAACATAACCTCATATCCCCTTTTGAACAAGTTAGGAACTGACTATGATGTCACCCATGAATGGACTGTATTCAAAATACACATGCAAATGTAAATGCTAATATATAATAAGAGAGTGTCAGAGGTTTGTACGTATTGGCATTGGTTATTGTCCCTGTTATAGTCATGAGGAGTTGATATTCAGAGCACAGGGCTGACGATGTGCACGGGATTGTATCAGGGATGGAAGATTATGGGCCTGAAAGCTTAAAACCCTTAAAGGTCTAAGGCCTTCTTGAGAGGACCAAAATCCCCCAGCACTATCTTGACCTTTTGACCTCTCAGGAGGGCATCCTTTATATTAGAATGATGTCCTATATATTGTGGATTCTCAAAACCCTTAACTAGAAGAAGGATGAATAGATACCATTTTTTGAGAAGTGAGTATTTTAAGTAAATTGGTGAAGATGTGTGAAGAGAATATAAAAATGTATGTTAACATGTAGTTATTTTTTCTTGAAAAGCACATAGTATCCACCTACAGGTAGGGCTTTTTGTTTCTAATTTGAACATCCCCTGGGGTTTAAAACAACTCTAAGTTGTTTATTGTATTAGCACATAACATAATATTCTGAAAAACTGCATTATTTCTTAAAAAAACAGTAGAATATCAACCCAAATTGTAAACTTGGGGTCCCTGTATCTTGATGGGGGATCACTTAATATAAAAATCTAAGATCAGATTTGATTCTGATCATATCGAATTAACCTCAGATAAAATGTTGAGTTTTTTTAAATCATGAAATACAGTGTTTTTGTGGTGGAGATTTGGAAGGCTTCTACTTTGCGTAAATACATAAACTACATGTCATTCTTTGCAGCAGACTGTCTCCTACAACGTGCCGACCAATCCGGAGATATGAATAGAAATGTAACGGGTGCGCATTGCAACGCAAATCTGAGTCAATGGCGATTGATTCGAGATGAGGCCCCACACATAGATGCTCTATCAGTGTTTGATTGGAGGATTGAAGACCGTCTAGGGTTTGGCTAGATGATCACAGGCCACCTCCTTTGGCATAGATGACATGTGTTAAATATTTTATCATTGGAGAACATTGAACACAAAAGAAGATCAACACCATGGACTTATACAAATTATATTATAGAATGTCCACCCTGACTTTGCGGTATCATGATTTTGTTCACGGATCAAAGTGGACAGAATCGAACAGTGAGGTTCTGGCTTGTACGAGTAAAGTGTATTTGTTTTTGCCTCTTTAGTAATGATTAGAAATGTAATGATATGTGCTGAGCGTTTCTTATACCCGGCCATAGCGGTCATTGTCTGTATTCCTGTACGCGTGATGACGCAAACCCAACGGGCTCCGTCCTCAGTGCCGCGTGTCTTCCTTTCAACCACTTCTTCTACACTTCCTAAATATGACTTTTACCTCAGGATACAACCTCAGTGCTCTGCATATTACCTTCTCCCTGGGGATGCTGATGTGGCACCGATTGCGGTGAAGAGTTTTCCCACGGAGGGAACAATGTACAACGGGACCCTTGTGGACATTGTGTGTGTTTGTGTGAATGTGTTTGGTAAAGAGGGGGAGGGGGCGTTTATCCAGTGAGTGCCCCCCTGTGGTAACTCTATCACAGGGGTGGCGGGGGGTCTCTCCTGGAGTTAAGGGGAGGTGTGTATTGTGTGTGCCTCACTTTCTTTCTCTATCTTAGTGTGTTTGCAAGAGTAGGCGGGGCCATGTGCATGTGGGCAACGTGTGTGTGTGTGTGTGTCTGTGTGTGTGCGCGGTATATTGCATTTCCCTCCGGCTGTACTCTATAGCCCAGTGTTGGGAATAGCAGGGTTGGTTTTTAGCTCTCTCCATCCATATCTCTCTCCCCAGCTTTCTCCCCTCTCTCTCTCTCTCTCTCTGCTTCCTCTCTCCGCTGGGTAAGAGGTTTTTTGTGTAGTGTCTCTAAGATAACCTTGTAGAGAGGTGTACCAGATAAGATGGGTCAGCTGTGTGGGAGTTTTTTCTGAAGAAGACAAGGAGGTTTTTCATAGCGAAGCATCTTTCTAGCAGTCGGGAATGTACTGCAACAAGTTAAAAGCGACACAACTTCTCGAAAGTGTTATTTCCAGTGAACCTCTGCAAAACATTAAAAACTATGAGCAATACGAGGTAATGTATTTCACTCGTTTTCAGCTCTGAAATTTTCCCTAATCTCGATTTCATATCCTCCCTCACAGCTACGCCCACGTGCACGGGTGTCCAAGGAACGAGCCTTGTTGTTTCAGCGTGAGGTTGTAGCACAACCACCTCAAGCACACGACTATGAGGCACATCTAGAATATCTGTTTGTGGATCCGGCATTTTCTCTGACCTTTAGAGACTCTCTCTCTCGCGCTGAGGATTCACAAGCTTCTGCGTGAGTACTGATCACATTCCGCACACAGATTTATTCTTTACAAGCTCTTTGTGTCTAGTTGTTCTTCCTCCCCCCGCCTTAACCTACGTATCTGCTGATGATTTCCCTCTACATTGCTATTTGCAGCTACGTGGGAGCTAGCCTCTGGGGTCCACACAATTGTTGTTGTCCACCTGTGACTTCATAATCTGGAACTTGTTTTCTTTTGCTGTGTGCATTTTTACTCACTACATACTCATATTATTAAACCTTATATCTAACTGCTACGTTTTATAGTCCTGGCCTCTCAGCTAAAGACTCGGCGAGGAGAGAGGTTAGGGTGGTTTATACTGCTTAATGCGTAGCCTATCGATATGCTACGGCATCCATTTAAAATAACTATGGAAATTTGAAATGAGAGAAAGCTTGATGATTGGGTTGCTGCTTTGGTGATGAGCTGATCGTACCTGATCCATCCCAGACTGATGCAGCAAATGTATCATTTGTATCATTATGCTGTAGTGAGTTCAACATTCTTCTGTAGTCACGCTGGCAGTTGAATGCCATTTAGTTGTAGGGTTTCTCAATAAGTTCACATCTTTTTATTATTATTTCTTAAATTAAATGTTCCTTTACCAATAATATAATGATTGCAGAAAGTCCAATTAGGATGATGGGTCTATTTTTGAATCGCAGTCTGGACGGCTTTTGTGACAGTGGACATTGGGTCTTTGACGTTAGAATTCCATTTGGGAATTTGAATTGTATTACATTTTTAGGGACTGTTTAAAAAGGATTACGTTTTGATTGAAGCATTTTAATTTGGAGAAAATATGTCTTCTGCTCATTATAACTTTGTCTGTCTTTGGGTGCTTTCATATAAATATGGTGTTCATTTTTACTTTAAATATCTGGAGCACAGTTAGAGAAAAGCTTGGAGCTCTCTGCCTTTTCCTCTCTAATAGTCTAAACACTGCACTCATCTCCCTCTAGAGTGCTCTAAAAGCCTAAATACCATGCTCCTCTTCTCAACAGATGGCTGCTTATTCAAAAAGCCTCAGAATCCAACATTTAAATTGCAATGCATATATGTATCAGGCCTACCATTGGTACAATGCTGGCAAGAGGAGATTGTACTATACTTGTCTTTATAATTATGATCAGTAGACTGAGCAAAGGAGGCCTGCAACCAACTTTACAATAGCCTATGTGGTATGACAGATTGTAGTATCTGCTTCCTGAGATTTACATTTCCTTTAGGCCCTGCTTGGTACATTAAGACCAGATTAAACATATTGAAGCCAAAAACAACAGTAGCCTGGTTCTTAGACTACAGGTATTTGTCATGATGTTATAAGTTAAACCACTCTACTGTCTGCCCCCTTAAGCATTTTCACAATGAATATCCATCCTTGGACAGAATTTATTCTGATGTTTGAAAAAGCTTGCCTATATATAGTATAGTGCATGTTTGTGTCAAACATGGCTACTGGACAATGCATCGCGATGTACTACGTCACTTTGAGTTCGGAGGGGGGGAAGGCGGAAGTGGCAGCCCAAGCGAATGACCTGTCCGTCCCCTTGCACGCAATCACAATGGAATAGAACCTCCATTCGCCCCAGTGGCTTGCCTAAATAATCTGTCTGCGTACATGCCCACACAAGATGGGGTTATAAAGATAGCCCTGCTCAAGAAACATCACTTCAGCTGGTCAGCTTTTGAGCTACAGTGACTGACGTGATAGAAGACAAATCATTTGATGGATTTTGTAGGTTCACAAAAGCCCATTTATATGACGTATAACGATAAAAACACGTATTAGTTAAAAAACCACACAACCATTCCTTTCTTTGTAACAGAGAAGAATATAAGAGGTGGTGTGTAGTGAATACGACACAGAGAAGGATGGCTGGATCCCAGTGCAGAGGACAGGAGGTTTATTTTAAAGATACGATATATCAAGGGACAGGCTGGCATGAAGTCAAGGTGCCGGCAGAAGGTCAGTAACTGGGTATCAAGGCAGACAAAAGGCCAAAGTACAGAAGAGGGTAATCTAGAGAGGTGGTCAGCCATGCATGGGTCAGGATACCAAAAGAAACTTTCAGGACAAAGTACAGGAGGGGAAAAACCAGAGAGAGCAAATCACACAAACAATACCTCACAAGGACAGGGTGCTGATGACCAGTCTTAAATAGACGTTGCCAGGAGAAGAGGGAGAGTACAGGTGAGTGGGATTAGCTGATTATTACTCAGGTGATTTGGATCTGTGAGGGGTGCGTTCAAGGGATTAAATGAGGTGTGTTTCCCAGCCCGGTAGGAAGGTCAAGGATGAGTGGTGAAGCTAATCTTCATTGTGTTGCTAAGCTAGCTATATGATGAAAAAAGAGGCCAGCTATTCCTGCTTAGAAATCTCTTATATAACAATGCCATTTGAGCTGTGTATAATTAGAATACAAACAAAACAGAAATTACAGGAAGAAAGTGCTGCTCCCTACCTTGCATTTCTTAAGTATTATGATGGAAAAGCAGCAGACGGAGGCTTTTCTCTAGAAACCTTTAAATAACAATGAAAGAAATGTAATTGACAAGCACACACTTGTCACACACACTCAACAAACACTTAATACAATGAAGGAGCCCTGTGAAGGAGTGAGGTCATTACAGCATTGCCACACGACGGACCACTTAGCACTAATTAGCAGCCATTTACCATCAGTAGGGAACCTTGCCTTTGTCTGGGGGATGGAAAAGCATTAGAATATCCAGAACATTTAGGTTTCCTGAAGTCTAATCTAGCCTTGAGTAATCCTAGGATATTATTAACCTAGTGGCCTGTCCCTATGCTACCTCACTTTTCACCCAAACAACACACACTCACCTGCGCTACACAACACAGCAAGACACAACACAAGGCTAAGTTCATTAAGGCACAGCACCACACATCCGTGCACAACACGGCAGGACACGGCACTACCAGGCCCAAAAGACTCATGGCCAAAGTCCTCCTGGTTGTGTTGCAGACCAAGTAGCTGACAATACCTGACGGTTCCTGCAGCCACTCGTTCAGCCCAGCTGATCTATCCTGTCCACACGTTCATGCAGCTGACACATGCATGTTATTAGTTATTACAAGTTCTTAAAATGTTCACCGCCAAAAGAGGACTTGGCCACCCCTCAGATGCTGGTTTTTATCCGATTAGGAAGTTTTTCCAAGCCGCTGTGCTTCAACTTTGTTGGTGCTTGCTCTTTGGAGTTTCAGGAATTGTGTTTGTAAAAGGACTTTGTGACAAATGGTGATGTACATTTATTTATTTTTTACAAAGAAGAATAATGTCAGGTCACATTTAAGGCACGTTTAATTCCCACTATTCTCATGTATATATATACGCCTATGCATATCAAACAATATCTGGTAATATCTGAAACATTATTTTTTTTTACCTTATTTGGACTTCTATGGTTGGCAATAATTAGTGTAATGTAATTAGTCAATTACTATATGAAATAAAGCATACATAGAACACTACCCGACTACCCACTACCAAACAAACAAATACTCCCTCTAAACAATAAAACCACTAAGGCTCACCTGCGCTCGCTCACTGATTTTATAATTCTATTAACATTATACTGAAAACACACTAGGGCATCGCGGTCAAGTGAAATCCAACCAAACCGTTCAGGTTTCTCTGTAGGTCCTTAACAATCTGACATCATAGATGGTGTGTGCGAAGGAGGCAATACCAGCTATCAGCTTTATTTAAATGCAACACTGTGCAGTTGTAAATCACAATGGCTTGTCGTTTCGTTAGCTAATTGTCAAGTCACAATGACATCCAGATGGCCATGTTCCTACTCGGCCGTTAAAAGCAAACATCTCTTTCCTTTTCAAGTTGCAACTAGCATTGTGCTGTGGACGTTGCCAGTTGGCCCGCATCAATGAGCCTGTTGGAAAGGGATCATTAGAACGACTGACTGAACTGACCGAACATCCGCAAGAAGCATCGATTTGTTTCCCAGATGTGACCACATAGGGTCAAAACTGTTCTTTCGGCTTGTTTCGTTCTTCTCACTGTGATTCTCACTCGTTCTTCAGTGATACAAACAATGGAGCTCTGAGGTGGCTAATCTGATGCTGTCAGTGTTCTATCTGCAGACTTGGCCTGAAAGTATGTCTCAGTCAATAGGTCTTTGTTACAGCTCTAACAGGTCCTTATGGTATAGTCATTATACTTTTCTGCAGTTCTGTTCAGTAGAGTTCCCAATAAGATAAGATATAACCCCAAGGACGATGCATTGAGCCAACACAGAGACTAATGATATCCAACATGCCAACAACAACAAAAACACATGGTTATATTTTTGGCTTTTAATTACTGTAACCTTGACGGTCAAGAACTAAAATTATATGTGAGCTTGGGCTAAGTGTTCAGGAATTAAGTATGCCAACATACAGTAGGTACCATTTTAAAATAAATGATTACTAATCACATGACCAATGATTCAATACAGCTGTTAATACAAGCTCTGAGAGTTTGTGATATGGAATATTTTGAATAGTATATATGCACAACCCTTACTCTAAGGATTATGACTGAGTCTAGTATTGCCATCAATGTCAAAATGCTGATATTGTGACAACACTATCACAGTGTACGAGGCATAGTCCCATCCTTCACAGCATCCATTTCAGCAGTCTGTCTCCTGAAGTATTCGCCCAGCCATCGCTTGGTCTGTCGGCTAGACCTGGTAAAAGGCTAAACCAAGAGCCAGACCCCCCTGGGAGACAGAGAGGGTGCAGTGCATTTTTATTTTGTTGTGTCTTGAGATTTAGGCTAAGTTAAGTTATGTTTTTTGTTTGGGAATATAAATAATTAATTTTATTATTTTCGGGGACAGTTCTATGTTCATTAATGCCCATGTCGTCAGTAAAGTATATCATATTCTTATAATGATAATCAATATGATCTTTAAATGTTTTTTTGCAATACGCATTAAAGTGCTTAATTTGACTGTCTCACAAGAGCCTGAATCGTCCAATCTATGCAATATCTGTTCCTGGAATTTATATTTTTCCCAAGAGCACAATGATATTTTGTATCGAATGACCATGGAAGTTTAAATTGTAGTATCAATAATTACAATTATAGTATGAAATGACGACCATGACTGTCTTTCTATTAGCTAATATAGCTAATCAGCTATTGTTAAACAGTATCTCAAGTTTAATGATCATATGCATAAGATACACAATGTAAACAAGCTCCTGGGTAACTCGTTGGTAGACCATATCGCTTAGAACACCAGGGTTGTGGGTTGGATTCCCTCAGTGGCCCAGTATACGCATGCATTATATACGGTAAGTTACTGTGGTATTAGTGTCTGCTAAAATACTTAAATGCAAACCATGCATACAAAGTTAAACTTGCATGTTCCTACTTGACAGTCATAGAAAAATAGACTAGGAGATGCAATAAGAAAAGGATTAAAAGCAGCTGGGCAATGTTTAATTAGTCCTGTAAAACCAAAATACATTTGGACTGAGAAATCCCATTTTGAACCAAAAATGCTGATAAAAAAACTAAACCTGGTGGAATATCACACAACTAATTAGGTCAATTGGCAAAAGGTCAGCAACATGATTGGGTATTAAAAGATCATTCCAGAGAGGACGACCCAGTCAGAAGTGAGGATAGGGAGGGATTCACCACTCTGTGAAAGACTGCAAGGGCAAATAGTTTCACCATTTAAGAAAGACATTTCACAATGTAACATTGCAAAGAGTTTGGGGATCTCCTCATGTGCAGTACACAATATCATTAAAAGATTCAGAGAATAAAGAGAAATATATGTACTCAAGGACAAGTGTAAAACCAATTTTGGATGGCTGTGAACTTCAGGCCCTCAGGCGGCAATGCATTACAAACAGACATGATTCTGTAGTGAACATCCCTGCATGAGCTCAGGACGTACCGTAAACACAGTATATCGCTCCATCCACGAATGCAAGATAAAACTTTATGCATAGGCATGACATTTTTTTTCGTGGATTCATAGATGCTGCTTCCTCCGGGTTAAATAGGAGAGGGACCCTCTGACTTGTTATCAGCGCACAGTGCAAAAAGCCAGCATCCGTGATGGCATGGGGGTGCATTAGTGCACTTCTGTAAAGGCACCAATAATGCTGAACAATGTAATGCTGCACAATGCTAAACTAAAATTACAGACAATGATGGAGTAAGCAGCCATTTTACCCAAAGTGCTTATTCAGCTACCAGCCATTCTACATTTCTTACTATTTATTCACTGTTTTTGGTTTAATATAAAAATATACTGTATGTATGTATACAGCATACACATATAGTATCATGTATTTGAAACAATCGAAGGATCAGCAACTCCTTGTGTATTCCATATGAGAGTAGTTGGAGAATAAGGAAGGCAAAAGAGACAGAGGGAAGAGAGGGAGATGAACTTTCCGGAGAACAGAGAATTGCTTTTAAGTAAACAGCACCTCAGGTACCGGCCAGAGACAGGTTGGCCTGTACCGAATGACAAAAAGGAAAGATCAAGTCTCCCAACTATATATCATGAAAAACTAGATGAAGATCACATCACTTAGAGCTCTTAGATCAGCACTCTGGAAATACTTCAGGATATGTCCCAAATGGCAACCTATTCCCTTGTTGGTCAAAAGTCAATGACTTCACATGAATAGTTTATGGCTCGTTTGGACGCATACTTTGTGTGTAAAAGTTTGCCATTTAGTGCAGTGTATTAAATAGCCATGGCATGTCCTGTACCTTGTGTACTGTATTTAGACACCATAAGAACCTGGATTCAATCCTGTATAATTTGTCTCACAATCTAATTTTACATTAACGTTTGTCCAGGGGTATAAACATCTATAGGGAAATGAAAGTAGATCTGCTGTATATGAAGTGAAAGGGCAGTAAATAGTTAGAAAGCAGATTTAATTGGGAGAGCAGGAGAACTGCAGTGGTTAAATAGGTATTTCTACTTTCCAGCTGTATCTAAAATGTTAAACTGCTGGCCCGTGGAAGTATGGGAGCTCAGGTCCCCCTAGGAACCATGTTGGCCATATGTGCTGGAGCTCAGCTCCTGCCGGCCTCTTTAAGTTTCAACCCCTGCTTAAAAGATCAACACCAATTTATAAAGTGAATGTAAACACAGATTTGTTTGGTTTACTTTCACTTAATAAGTGTATGTTTATTATTATAAATACTTTTATTTATTTACCATACAATGCCTGATGTGTCTAATATCAACCGTGAATTCTCATCTTCCCAAACTGAAAGCTTGTTTGGTGAAATTAAATTGCATGAAATTACATGAAATGAATTGAGTTCATCAGGATTTCCTACATTGAGAACATTCATATTTAAACGTTCCCCTTTTTCTCTCTTATTTTGGGATGTCACATTTATGATTACGGCACTTTTGCAGTGACTCCCAGCAGACACATGACAGTTGAGATATGTGCCTTACAAAACACATCCAATGCCATTCTGATTCTTATAATGCTACTTGCTCAACCAGCAAGTCTAGACTCGAATCATTACGGCCCAGCAGTGCACTCTGCAGCCTTCTGCCAGGGCTTCTGCCTTGAGCATGTTGATGTGAGGCCTGCTCGGCCAAGGAAACCCATTTCATGCAGCTCCCGATGCACTGTTGCTGATGTGGCTTCCAGAGGCAGTTTGGAACACCGCGGTGAGTAATGCAACAGATGACAGGCGACGTTTACGCGTCTCAGTACTTTGTGACCTTGCACTGCAAATTTGCTTGGTCTACCACTTTGTGGTTATGCTGATGTTGCTCTTAGACACTTCCACTGCACAATTATACCACTTACAGTTGGACCGGGCAGATCTAGTAGGAAAGGTGGATCGGGGCAGATTTTGAAGAATTACTTGACGCATCCTATGACAGTGCCACGTTTTAATTCATGAGGTTTTGGTATGACCCATGTCCCACCACTGTTTTTAGAATAATTTTGGTGAACTGAAATTGTTTAATTAGAAAAAGAAAACTAGAAAACAAGCTTCATAGTTCTAAATGGTCTGAAATGGACAATAAAACACTTTTGTACCTACAGTAACTACACAACCTACTCCTCCTTTTAACAGGAATGTATAGAAACTATTGCAAATTAATGGGGTGTATAATTACATGCACTTTGTGGACAAAATGACATAAACACCACAAAGAAAAGGACTATTACTTTGATGTAACTAATTTACAATTCCAAACGCAGCTGCGGAGGTTACATTAGGTTGATTGCCAATTAGCAGTACATACAGGGGCTGGACAAAATAAAGGAAACATTACACTGAAAAGGACGGTTACTTTGAAGTAACCACTTCGCAAATACAAACGCAGCTGTAAAGATTACATTAGGTTGATTGCCAATTAGAAGCGTACATGTGTCAGCAATAAATAGGTCTGACAATTACGACTTTGATGTACAAAAGGAAATTCATGACAGGGCTAACATTTGGAAGACCCTTCTATCCAACGCCAAACAAAAAGGATGCCTAACTTGGAATAAAGTGCACAAAACTGATAAACATAGTAGTGGATCCATTATGGTATCGAGTCATCGAGTTTGTTGATTGCTCTGCATGGTGGTATAAGGAAGGAATGTAAAGCCATTTTACAGGACCACATCCACCCTATGTGGCAAACACTGTTCCCCCACGATGTTCCATTATTCTAGGAGGATAATGCCCCCATACAAACTGCTGAAGAAATATAAGAGAGGATATGTGAACACAGAGATGACATCAAACACAGTGCATGGCCTCCCCAATCCCCAGATCTGAACATCATTCAAACTTTATGGGACTCCTGGAGCCCAGATTATGAAGGAGATTTCCATCTCCTTAATCCCTTAAAGAAATGAAGGCTTTTCTTCCAGTTTAAGCATGGGAAGAGCCTTTGGTGGCTTTCACATTCCAATTTTGAACTCCAGGATGCTGGCCTTTTCCAGTGTCTGTGTTCTTTTGACCATCAACATGTTATATTTTTATATGCCAGTTATAGTTGTTAGAGTTTAAGACAATACAGAGTGCTATGTGTGTGCGGAGACTACACACACACTTACATCCCCCATGTGTTCTGTCCGCCAACAACGATCTATTTTGGGACAGGGCCAAAGGTATATAAGTTTGGGTAATTTGAGGACAAGCAGAGGAACCCTGAAGGACAACACACTGAGAGGAGAAGATGGATAAGATCAAGATAAGTGTACATGTACTATAATTATTTTGTAATTAAACAACAACGAACGCTTCTTCCCCTGACTTGGGTCCATTATTATTCTGAGAAATCAACCAGAAGCCAACATAGTTATAGGCCAGTTTTGTTGCTTGTTTTTTTAATCAGCACAACCGTTTTCAGCTGCGCTAACATACTAGCAAAAGGCTTTTCTAATATTCATTTAGCATTTGAAATTGTTTTAGCAAATGCAACATGCCATTGGAACACAGGACTGATGGGTGATAATAGTTGGCCTCTGTATTCCTGTGTGAATATTCCAACAGAATCATCTGTGTACAGCTGCAATAGTCATTTACAAACTTAACAATGCCTCCGCTGCATTTTGATCCATTTGATATTATTGTATTGGACAAAATATTAGCTTTTCTTTAGCAAACAAGGACTTTTCAAAGCGATCCCAAACTTTTGAACGGCACTGTATGTTCGAATGGCTTTCCACTGGTGAATGAATGTATTTCACCTCTGTAGCTTTCAATATGCTTTTGAGTAGTATACAATGCATACTGATTTGGTCTGCCATTGCCAAGGTCAACTCACAGTAGTGTAGGCTAATGGCACATCTTTGCGAGGTAAACAAAGCATTTCAATGTAGCAGCTTCTCTCTATATTGACTTTAAGATGTGGAGTTTGAGCAGGTCTCAAGGACATTTCTATATGCTGGGAAACCAGCCACCAGGGGCAACAGTGATTGTGCCATTACCATCAAGTAAACTGGCAGCCCACCAGAGCATTGTGGATCGGGGTGGCAGATAGTTGTGGCAACCAATACTGGCTCTGATGTTTATATGTTCAAAGCCAATGATAGGCACACATTTGTGCCGCTATTCCAACGCCCTAATCTTACATTTCAACAGTCTAAATAAATGCTTAAGATTAACCATCAAGTTCATTTTGGTTTAAACTTAGAAACTTAAAAATGTCAAACCTAACCTTCATTTCAGCTACTTTTAAGTGGATGTCTTTCTGAAGTGTTGTGATGTCTTCTTGGTGTGCAAGTGGAAGCACAGTAATGGGAGGTATACTGTAGCAGGGTTACTTACTTTATATGAACCATAGACAAGGCAAACGCACTTATTTCCAATTACAGTTGGGTTTTCTGAAGGCTGAAAGCAAAAAAGGTATCTTTACCTTTACCCCTAAACCTGCATCTTAAGCCAGGAGAGTGTTTTTCTCATGAATCAATAAAATAGCGTTAAATACTTTTAACGCGTTAAACATTTTTAAGTTAATCGCTAATATTTATGTGGGCAAACCTGGTCAAGAACTACAGGAATTGCAAACAAAGGTTGTTGTACCAAATATTAAGTTCTGCTTTTCTGATGTATCAAATACTTATGTCATGCAATAAAATGCAAATGAATTACTTAAAAATCATACAATGTGATTTTCTGGATCTTTTTAGATTCCATCTCTCACAGTTGAAGTGTTCCTATGATACAAATTACAGACCTCTACATGCTTTGTAAGTAGGAAAACCTGCAAAATCGGCAGTGTATCAAATACTTGTTTTCCCCACTGTATATATTTTACGTGCATAAATAGATACATACATATACACGCACACTTAGAAACATGCATACATCTGCCACATGAAAAACCCATATGTCCTGAAAGGCCATGAAAGGAGGTTGTAGCATTTTCTATGCGTGTCCTGAGAGCAACCATAGAACTAATTCTACACACTGTTACACTGCTGTTAAAGGTGAAGGATTGTGTCATCCATCTCTATCCTCTCTCTACAACTCCCTTCTATGACTTTATTTCTCTTCAATAGGGGCATTCATTTGAAAGGATTAAAAAAGGTATGAAGTCAGATAGAGGTAAAGGAGGGATGGAGAGGTTAGGAAGGTGTGTGGGTTCATGAATAAGCCTGTGTTTGGTCCGCAGTGTTATTTCAGGATTTGGGTAGAGATATAAAGGAGAGCTGACCAGTTCAAGGTGTTTTACTCTCTCTGTTGCACACACACACACCAACACACAGAACACAACAGAGGGTCTACGGCAGGAAGCAGGATCCACTAACATTTACATTTATCTCAAATTCCCTTCCTGTGCAAAATTCTCCTTCACAGTCAGAAATGGATCACAGTGGTGGATGGTGGATCCAGTTGTTCGATGTGTTCTGTGATGAAGTATTTCACCTATTTCAACATTGTTGCTTAGAGATGAAAACCCCTCTGTACTGTCAAGGAATACAATGGTGTCCCTAAGGTGAGGGGGTGACCGGGTTGTAAACACTGTTGTCATGGTGAATCATATGTAATAGTTTGGTTAAAGCATCAAGGTTTACGTTAATAAAAAAAAAAAAAAAAGATCACCAAAGACGGGTGAACTATTACGCAAAATGAAAAGTATTTGTTTTGAGTGGTTGATTAAAACAGAACGCGGTTGCTCAGGTGAGGAGTATATGTCAAGGACAACAGAAAACGATTCCTGTGCCAAGTTATCTTTACCTTCTGGTCCGAGAATTTGAATTGATCCAAGCGCGTGTGAGGGCGTGTTTGTGAATGCGTGCTTCCGAACATCACAGTAAGGGTGGCCTAGCTTCAGAATGCTGGTGACTTGGTTCCCTCGGAAGATATCTTTTGGATGCTGACATTACCTTTACATCAACAAAACCAGGTGGTGGGAGAGGACGTGTGTGGGAGAGAGGTAGGGGGAGTGGGGGAAGGCAAAAGGGAGAGAGGATATGTCATGTTTGGCTGAGACAGGAAGAGATCTGGGGGTGAGATAAGGCTGTGGTCTACTGTGTGGAAAAATCAATGTTAAATCTGCGTGTCTGAATTTCCCGCTCCATCAATCAGAAACAAGTCTGTGTAGACGATTTTTAAACAGTAATGAATTTCATCCTCATGCGGTCTGTTCCTATTCATACAGAACAGTGTCAGTGCATGGGTCTGTATTTTTGTGTATGTGCCTTTTGGTTACACACAAATACATAGACATAAACAGACATCCCTGCACACAAATATTGCCCTATGCTTACAAGATCAAATAATTCTCACTCTTTTACATCCTATAAAATACTGTGAGGGGAAAAAAAATCTAGCTTATGTAATGACCTATAAATAATGTAACCAGCCCAATAACTTTCTTTTCCTCAGTGGCGTGACTGTTGGAGCTAGAACCTCAATTGCGGAGAAAGATCTGAAGTCAACCATATAGATAGAGAACTCTAATGCCTGTGTGTATACAGAGCATAACTTCAGACTGTTCTCTGCAGAACAATGTAGAGGCCATTATTTGATGACAGAGTCAAACATTCCTAAGCCACACCTCGTCTGGAACCATGTTAGAAGAAGAAACATTTGCTGCATTTCAAAGGATTAGTTTCCAACACAAACAGTCACTCAAATAGTGGCAGAATAAAGTGAACACACAACTACTTACATTGTTTCAAGACCAAGGACAGTACATGCTGTCAGAAAGAAAAGTGGGTGCTGTATTTAATGCACCAACTCATGTACCTTGTACTTCCAAAAGCATTGTCATTACCTTGGTTTTTACTAAACAACTAGTGTAAAAATCTAATCTAAAGTTTAAATAATATTTTACCCATTGTAGATGAAAAAAAGTCCACTCACAGACTGGGGGATCCTCCTGACACAGACTGGGGGATACTCCTTACGCAGACTGGGGGATCCTCCTGACACAGACTGGGGGATCCTCCTTACGCAGACTGGGGGATCCTCTTGACACAGACTGGGGGATCCTCTTGACACAGACTGGGGGATCCTCCTGACACAGACTGGGGGATCCTCTTGACACAGACTGG
>JACXGK010000759.1:0-17833 GCA_016801125.1 Novumbra hubbsi
GGGGGGGGGGGGGGGGGGGGGGGGGGGGGGGGGGGGGGGGCTTATTATTCTTGCCGTCATGGATGTTATTCAACAGCTGCTTCGGTTATCATTCCTAAAGCGCTGGGCAGGCCGACGCGCAAATACAGCTTTAACAAAACCTCTCACTGGGTAATTCCGTGCGCAAGGGCTTTAAATATCTACAAACGGTTCTCTGCGGTGTAGCCTACGCCGCCGCAATGCTCATTTGTTCAGTTGGAAATGATCAGGTTAAGGCTAGAAGGCATGGTTCAGGTGGGTGCAACATTCGGAGCTGAATAGATCAACGTGGTGTACTTGAGCTGACGCGATACCTCAGGCTATTTTCCAGAACCCACAATCTTATCTATGCTAATTCCTTTCGAGCCGCTGCTCCTGTAAATGTTCCACTCCTCTGAATTGCGACCCAGGTGTGAGGTGCCACTGATGCTCCAACGTCGCTCCGCTTCTAGTGACCCACCCCCTCCCACCTCATTGAACAGCCATAAGTCAGCCTTGAATCACCGCAAGAAAATACGTCGACAACTTCCAGATCATTCTATCCCTAATTCATTCATTCTGGGTGCCAAACCTAGAATAAAACAACATTATTACGGGCAGGTCAGTGACCAGGAGGTTTTTTCATGTCCCCTTCAAGGTGTCTGTTGATTCTGCGTTCGCCTTCAAAATGATCAAACATTGACTGACCAGAGAGTCCACTCCGCTCAGCACACCTGGTCAATGGCCAGGCAATATACCCGTGGCTCAGGCTATGGTCAACACAGCATGATGAAAGCCTGTGGACTCAACAGCCCTCAGGGGTCACAGTCAGGGACATCCATCGCCGCACAAAATGACTGGTCCATCGAGTCAATGGCATGGCAAACATTTTATTTTCATTCTGTGAATCCCTGTAGGAAAATGTCTGCGTTGGGTGGTCGGACATTTTGTTCCCCGTACGTGTTATTTGGACTCGTGACTCGGTGGCCTCAGGGCATTCAATCATTGATGTATGGCTTAACACACTGCCGCTCGCCGAGGTGAGTCGTGTTTCACGGAACAGCACCGGGTGTTGCTCAACCTCTCTGCGTCTCTGCCACAGTCTGAGAAGAGATTCATAAGTGGCACTTCCTCCATCTAGATCTTGCTATTCTTTTTTTTGATCATCTATTGGTTCATCTTTCTTTCCTCCAGCTCTCTCTTTCTCACTGCCTTTCACTGTCTGTCTCTATTGACCTCTATTGTTGTTTATCTTTACGAATATCTTTATGAATCCGATAGGAACACACTTTCTCTGTGTGTTCCTATCTTTTAATGCCTCAAACATCCCTCTGAGTTCTCTCTCTCATTCCCCTTTCTATCCGTCTCTCCCCACCCAAAAACAATCTTCCAGTGAAAAGGGAGATGGGGTAAACAAACACGCTGGCAGGAGATCCCCTCTCACCATGTTGACCAAGCCCCAGATGTACAGCGCACGCAAACTGAGGGGAGTCTAAAAGTGGAATGTAAGCTAAAGGTTGAAATGACGTGTCACGCGGAGTGTGTGCGCGCGGATGCATGCATGTTTGTCTGCAACCTGTATCAGTGGCAAATTGCCGGTTATTCAGGGGTTGAATCCTGACTGAGTAGAAGGCGTTTTATTAGCTGAGGTGAATTTTACATTACAAATCATATAAAGTAACATATGCAGTGCTAAGGGGTTAAATACCTGCTAAATACAATTAGGTGCTAAGGGGTTAAAAACCATGAACCATGAATAAAAGTAAATATGTTTTCCCACAGAGCTTTGTTTGGTCTTTCAGAAGCTTCTGATAATCAGGGCGTTAGGAGTTCACTTTCGACAATATTTTCATCACACCCAGCCCACAAAATCTCAATCTGTTTATCCTGCGATTAAGACAACATTGGCAAAAATGGAAAACCTGCAAGACAAGGTTGTTCACTGCACCTACAGTACATGTTGTTTTTGGCAATGATGTTCAGGGAACCATTATGTGGACTGTGAAATTGCAGCTCGGGTGTCGGTTTCGCCTTTTAAGTAGTCAAATGACCAACTGACGTGTTATGGACATAATCTATGTCTCCCACATTGTGTGTCTATCAGTAATCTCTGTGTGTGTGTGAGAATGTGTCAGCAAAAATCGGCTTGGATTTGAACAAGTATTCTTTTCAGAAGTGACAAAACAGAGAGAGAGGGAAGAGGACATAGAGCGAGAGAACAGAGAGGGGAGAGAACAGTGAGAGAGGGCGGAGAGAGGGGAGAGAGAGAGGAGAGAGATAGGGAGAGAGTGAACGGAGAGAGTGAAGGGAGAGAGAGAGAGAAAAAAGGAAAGAAAAAACAGGGAGCGCAACTCCAGCCACCATGGAGACAAAACGAGGTGCCAAAGCTCGACTAGTTGTTTTTCTTTGCTCTCCTTTCTCCTTTAACTCTCGGCTCTGTCCTTCATCCATGTTTCCCACGACGAGAGAAATCACAGTCGAAATATTTCGAAAAGAATATTCACCAATCTTTGTGAATACATAACCACAGATCCACCAATATATATCCCCCTTCAACTTCCCTCCAGCTATTACTGAAAGTAGAACCACCCTGTCCTCTCGCCGCTTCGACATCATGTGTCTATCCGTCGCGACTGCATCGCTCCGTCTGCAAATCAAAACGCTATTTTCCGTTTTATTCCTAAGCGACCATAATGGCGAACCTGCTCATGAATCCAACTCACAGTCCTTCACAGTGAATAAAATCATGACTAATGACACATAATGTGCGCACACACAAACGGGTACATTCAACCGCACACGTACGCACACACTCAAACACACCACCCCCTACCCACAGTACACACACCCACGAGCACAGATATGACCTTCACGCTAGGACAAATCGCTTGGCAGGGGCACATCTAGTGAACCAGGCGTGTGGCAGATATGATCAGTAACTTTCGCATGGTGGCACAGCCAGATGGCCTGGCTGAACTCCGTTTTCAACATGGAAGCGAGAAACACCAGCAATAATCCAAAGTGTAGCCGGCAGATTAAATAGCATTTTGGGTCCACTTCCTACAAACCGCATGCATACGCCAGGTGTATAAATGTTATACGGGTTGCCTGTGAGTAGTCCAATATACAAATTACAAGTGTCAGCCGTAACTGTAGTGTAAACAACAATGTCATTCAGTGATCTACAAATAACCTGTAGCCTACATCAGACTGTGGCAACACAACATTTGAGAAAGGCTCATGGGCATTCGGTTATATGTCATGTACAGCCAGACCATGTTAATTATTCAATGCACATGAAAATCAATCAAGAAAAATCTATCAATTCCAGAGCTGTCAATATGACCTAGTAGCATAGAAGGCCTGATGGGAAAGAGAAGTACTGGACTATTCTTTTCATTATATTTGGGCATTGGGTGTTACCTCAGCTGGCAAACCCAGTCTTCTTGCAGACAGATGGGTCCGGGTTAGGGTTCCGTTTCTTTTACGGGAGCCTATAGGGCATCAACAGTGCAGATGATGAAGAGAGATAATAAAAACGGAATATCTGCACATCCAATAGAGTAGTAAAGTGAGCATTGGATGTGTTCTGAAAGACACATATCTTGACATTAACTGTCCAGAGTCCACTCAGAATGGCTGCAATGAAGCACTAGCTTAATAACAAATGTAATCACCTAAAATAGGGGGGCCGGAAGTAGCTAAATAATATATAATCAACAGAACCTACTATGCAATGAACACGCCCCTCCCAGTCCAGGGTCTGTCTTTTCCAGACATTTATATCCACTGTTAAGGGGCTTCTAAATCCATTTGTGAATTAAATCTGTCTGAAATTATTGCTTTCATTTCATAAATGCAACTCTTCAGCCAATCGTTTTTCAACCAATAACCATTATGACTTTAAACAATGTTCGAAATGACTGTCAAACACAGTTCTTTTAAAAGCTGAAATGGCCTGAGATGAGCCCTAATGGAATACACAGCCTGTCTGTTGCAACTATAAAACTGCTAAAGTTAGGCATTTAATGCACCACTTTAACACAACTTTTTCATAATTGGCACAGATTATTATCTGATCGCTTAGTTAACAATCTAGTTAAAATGTGTTCAAATGAAATGCACTGAATTAAAAGCAACTTTTAAAAATCAAAAATAAATTTTATATGATTCTTTAAATAAAGAAAATATAGGTACAATATAGAAATCCATTTTCTGAAGCAAAGCCTGTACATCTAAAATGGGTACCCTTTACCTTTACAGCTTTTGAATTCTGTAGAAGAATGTGACAATAACAGTCATACATTTAGCAGTCCACATAGTTCAGTTTTATGGTGGTATGTTAGTGTTCAGGTCGATATCGCGGTGGCTCTTTATAGGAATCCCACCCTCCCGTTGTGTCTTGTTATTGTCAACATCTAACATTGTTGCAACAGTTAAGTATTGTACATTTTTTACATTTGCACTGAAATCATAAATGGAGAATGTGTGTTAATTACAAGATGATATTAGATTTTTTGACTGTCCACTTTCGACCTAAGCAATCCAAATTCTGCTTTTAACATTGAATATTGTTTGGTTTCACAAATGAATTGGCACATGTAGGCACGTTTCACTCCAGCTTTTTATTGTGTTCAGCGCTCATTCTATTCTATACAACATGGATTGATATGTTGCTGGAACAAGGCTCTGTTTGCTGTGTGAGTATGATGAATAAAAGGATAAGATACATTAGACTAACAAAAATACATGGTAAACACTGTACAGTGCATCCAGAAACTATTCACAGCACATCACTTTTTCTACATTTTCTTATGCAACAGCTGTATTCCAAAATGTATTAAATATTTTTTTTTCCTCAAAATTCCCAAACCCATAATGACAGAGTGAAAAACGTTTTTTAATAGATTTGCAAAAATGAAGAACTGAAATATAAGAATTCAAACATAAGAATTAACAGCATTTGCTCATTACTTTGTTTAAGCACCTTTGTCAGCAATTATAGCCTCAGGTCTTTTGCAGTACGATGCTACAAGCTCGGCACACCTGCAGGTTCTCATATTCTTCTTGGCAGGTTGGATAGGCAGTGTTGGTGCTTAGCCATGTTCAATAGGGTTTAAGTCTGGGCTACTCAAGGACATTCACAGAGTTGTCCCAAAGCCACGCTGTTGTTATCTTGGCTGTGTGCTTAAGGTCGTTGTCCTGTTGGAAGATGAACCTTCGCCCCAGTCTATAGCGCTATGGAACAGGTTTCCATCAAGGATGTCTTTGTATTTTGCCTCAATCCTGACTAGTCTCCCAGTTCCTGCTGCTGAAAGACATCCCCACAGCATGATGCTGCCACCACCATGCTTCACTGTAGGGATGGTGTTGGCCAGGTAATAAGCGGTGGCTGGTTTCCTCCAGACATGACGCTTGGCATTCAGGCCAAAGAGTTCAATCTTTGTTTCATCAGACCAGATTATTTTGTTGCTCATGGTCTGAGAGTCCTTCAGGTGCCTTCTGGCAAACTCCAGGCGGGTTGTCATGAGCCTTTTACTGAGGAGTGGCCAGTGCTGCCGAGATGGTTGTCTTTCCGGGAGGTTTTCATCGGTTCACAGAGAGACGCTGGAGCTCTGTCAGAGTGACCATCAGGTTCTTGGTCACCTCCCTGACTAAAGCCCTTCTCCCTGTAACATAACAACATGTGGAAGAAGTGAAGTGCTGTGAATACTTTCTGGATGACCTGTATTCTACAAAAGTATGCAAATTAACCTTTAAACTGCCAAGTTCACCGGTGAAACCTATTTTCAGCAGATTAATGATTTGACCTGGTAAAATCCCTAATGGTGTGTTATCGCTCCACCCTCTGTATTGACTTTATGTGTGTGTGTGTGTTTCTGTGTGTGTGTGTGGGGGGGGTCAGTTATAGTTAAATAGAAATAGAAATGTATTCAACTAAAGTGTTGAGAACTGGTAAGAGTTGTTTTTCATAACACTGTTGGACAATGGAAAACACATTATAACGGAATGTTTCACAACATTCGTTTCCCCAATGTGTTGAGATATGACATTAAAGCCAACTCTGTACAGGCCTCACACAGTATCAACTAGGATGATCATTTTTATACTTTTAGATTAACCATTGAAACCTTGAGTCATCTCATTTCTGACAAGTTAAATTATTATCTTCACTAATGATTACAGTAACATGCTAAGTTTTAATGTTTATTTTTATAAAGTGTTCGCCAAAACGAAACATGGAAATGTGCGGACAAATTCAACATATTTCTGTGTTGCAACAGAAATAGAAATGTTACTTCTAAAATGCTTAACGTAAAGTAGCTTTTCTATGTAAATTCTGTTGCAAATGAATTCAGACAATATTTTACAATTTTATTATATATAATATATATAATTTACATTTAAGAAGTTTAGGCAATACTCTTATCCAAAGCAACTAACGATCCTAACAAGGCATGTTCTCTGACTAGAAATGTCCTCTGACTATAATTCAAGCCATTGCGGTTGAGACTGAGAGCTAGCAATGCATGTGATCATTTGGCACCTAGCTTGTTTTTAAAACACGTCGTGCAAATCTGAACAAGAAACCTTGATAAACCTGCCACCATGTCTCATCATAAAAAACATGCAATTGTTTCTGCGTAGAAAACAATTTTCGACTAGCAATTATTCGAGCCAGAATTGGAACAACAACATATAATTAAGTGTGAGACTAAAGTAGAGAGCAGTTGGAAGTTTCACAACCAATGGGCAAAGGTGCACACATTTTCCACCTCTCACAAAACTATGCGACTGTGTATCAAAGCAGTGGTTTGTTACGCATTAAAAAAAAAATATCCCTCATAAGGACAGTGAGTCCAAACACTGGCCAGTACTTGTTTGCGAAAGACATCATTTTCTACTTGCTGATCTAAAATGGAACCACAACCAAACACCTACAAACCCAGCACTAACAGCCCACTCAAACCCACTCGCACATACCTGATGGCTGCGTACCGGAACACCACAAGGTGCCGCCCGGTACCACCCATAGCTAACTGGACCCGGCGACAAAACATGAATGAAGGAGAGACGCATGGGTTGTGACGGCTATAAATAGGGCTCTGTTGAACGGCTGTGAGGACGATAAGGGAACAGACAGAGTATTGTAATGGCTTGCCGATGTCTGGACCTAAGCCACTGGGCTCAGCAGGGAACACTGTTAAAACGTACAGTGCTGTACATAGAAACAGACCGGCAACCTATTGACTGAGTGTTAAACCATACTGATAGTCAACAACACACAGCAGGGGGGGGGGGGGTGTAGGCCTATACTGACAGTTGGCACGACCTGACAAAACGGACACAGCAGCGTGCCGGCTACAGACGACTCACTGTTACAGCAACTGACACAGACAAGTCGCTGGCAGGCGACACAGCTATAAGACACCGTCAACAGTACCCGAAGAAACAGCTGGTACGCGATGTACCAGTCAATCGTCAACCAAGCGACACGTTCCCCACAGCTAAAGGGGAGAGGTGTAGGCTGACGCCCTAAATGGCTGACTGGTTACCTTCAGACGGACTAGCGAAAAGGGTTCATTGGGAACCCAGGTTAACTTACAACTAACAGAGTCAACTCACTGCCACGGCCAGTCAAGCACCCCGGTGACACATGTACCAGCAGCGGTAAGTGGAGATGTCAGCACATTAGGGGGGGTAGAGACTTCCAATGCCTTAAATGGCTAATAGTCCAATAATAGTAGAGTGGCCTTGCCATCCTCCGACCTAATTTAAATAACACTCCCAACCCCACCCAGTGCTGGGAATGCCAATATATCGATATCGCTGTGTAAAATGTGCCCAAAAACAACTGTGTGTACGAACATGCATGTAATATCAGGGACTCCGGTCATAGAAGCGTGGAGCTGGCTTGAGTGTTGGTTGGTGCTGTGGTGTTGGGGAGTGTGATCCAGGATGCACAGGCACCCGTGGTAGCGGGGGGGAAAAAAGAGCAGCTGGGCTTCAACAATTCAGTTTTTGGTGGATGGGGGGGCAAAGCTTTTAGGAAACACTGCCGTGGTGTACACCTACATGCGATAGGACACGGCCTTATTTTTTATTCATTTACTTTTCTTTTTTTTTAAACAAATAATTGAGAGAGCCAAGTCCAAAGCAAGGTTTGGGACTACATATTATCACCACTACGCAAAGTAATTAAGATATGTATTCCATTAAAGGTTTTGAGAAGTCTTTTTTGAGGCATCTTTTGGCGAGTGACACTCATTTCACTAGTCTCTGTTGCAGTGCTGTCATGTCAAGAGCAACTTCAATAGTTCTCATTTGACACCTGTTTTAGCTACATTGCAACAAGTTATCTTTCAATATTCAGTGGTCTGTGGAAAAGGTAACTAGTCATATAACTATGTTAATACTAACGGCCAACTACTTGGAGCGCCAGTAACTAGTTTAAGCAGGTCTGTTAACATAACAACTGCCCCTCATCCCTCTGCAATGTCCCGGCTACTCAGCCAATCAGGAGCCACCACTGCCCATGTAACCCAATAATGATTGAAGTCTAGCCAAAACTGCCCATGATTCGTGTTCTTACCACACGTGCACAGCCGGTGAAAAATGTGATATTGCAACAGTTTGGATATCATCCCATATGGACTATAGAAGACTGAGGTAGTCAATCACCACAAGGGTACTTTCTTGGCTCCATCTAATTCTGCTCATTAAGTATCTTTCCGCTGGGCTAAAACACACAAAACAACAGTGTAAATACTTCAATAGGCTAAAATAACTAAATGAAAGCGTCCCCAACCAAAAGGTGAACTATCAGCTCACAGCAAATGTGGCAATCATTAAACATATCCAGGTAGCCCTTTTGTTTGTGCTCAAAGTACGTAGTTCCATGAGATGCTTTTCTTTTTCCATGTTTTACAGCAGTGAGTCTTCCATGACAACGAAAACACAAACGGAGTGAGTTTATAAGTTCCAAGTCAGGTTAAATGTTTTACTTGCATTAAGACCGATCATATTATTTTATGCTTTGAAGAAGATAGCAGTGGATTACAAAAATGCTGAACCCATAAAAGAAAAAACCCAATGTCATCTTTATAGGCAAGTGTGTAAACACTGACATTGAGTGATTGATGTTTTTATTATTCCTGTCTATGAAAACCATAAGAATGTATATCTGACTTGGCTTCATTGTGCTCCAGCAGCCACTTTAAGGATACATATCCGATCCTCACTTTAACAAAAAATGTGTGTGTGTTTGTGTGCATGCTACTCAGGTCTTACAATACATTTGTGGGGAACAAAAGTGCCCATAAAGGTTGTAGATAAGCAGTAAAGGTTTGGTTAAGGATTAAATAAAAGCGCTGGTTTACGTGTAGTTGTATAGTTTAAGTTAATGTGGTTCAT
This sequence comes from Novumbra hubbsi, assembly GCA_016801125.1. Taxonomy (NCBI): domain Eukaryota; kingdom Metazoa; phylum Chordata; class Actinopteri; order Esociformes; family Umbridae; genus Novumbra; species Novumbra hubbsi. The sequence continues at coordinate 9,412 of JACXGK010000759.1, forward strand.
TCTTAACTAAGATTAGGGATAGGGAAAACAGAGCTATTGTTTTTTTTGGCAACACGAAAATAAAATACAAAACACCCATATGGTGCCATTCTTTAAATATATACTTTAATTTCTTCAAACAATACTTTGATTTCTGTCATGCTGCTGCAGGGGGGCACCAAAAACATGACCATAACGCTGATGAGTCGTCATGCAGCTCCCGTTTAACATTGACACATATTTACCCGGTAGCGTGAAACTATTCAGCGCATCGACAGCCTCGTAAAGGTCTACCACAACCCCCCCAGATCCACACGATCAAAGAAGATAGTGCATGCACACCGGGCTGTTAGCGACACATCGCTAATACGTGTTACAAGCAAAAACATGACCAGATGACTGGAATACAAGGTTGGAGGGGGCGGAGGCGTCTAGCTAAAGCCCCTGGAGTTCAAGTTCACGCGTACGTTATTCGTGTAATTCAACCAATGGCAGTATTCGGAGACAAGCTTTCGTGGCTTCTGTCTGGTTTTATTGGGTTTTCAGCTCTGCCTAGCAAGTAAAAACTCGGAACAAAGACCGTCAATGGCAACGTGACATGTGCGCGTGGATAAACACACACACACCCACCTCCCAATACAAGTCGTCCTGAAATGTTATATAATATCCTTTGTATTCCAGTTCCACTGCTAGTTATGATAAACAGAACGTCTGCTGAACCAGGCGTCGTAATGTTTACTAATAGCGTTGACCAGCGCATGGTTACATTCAGCATACATTTTGGGGAAAGCTTAAATGGTCAAAACAAAATCTCTCATTCTACAGTTGCTACATCTAAAGGTTAACACAAATACTTTAAATCCTAACTTCGTAAATAAATGGCTATGTATTCTCATTCTATTCAACACATTGTGTCGTCCAAAACAAGTAGGCTATTGTGTTTTTTGCTTTGGTAGGTGTTTTTTTAGAATATAAAATACAAATGACATGTCTAAAATTACGTGAGAAAAATGAAACACAAACAAAATCTACAAATTACAGTACACTTTACTGAAATAAAAACATGGTACTTACCCTAAATCAAGAAAAAAATCTGCGAAAATGCCGAAAAACAAAATGCAAATATCAAAAATCTTCAATTCTTTCTTCTTTTCAAACGTGTTCCCTTATTGAATGCTCCAGACATAAACTCTTTCTAAAACGTGCACTTTCTTCCACCTCCGTTATATCTCACTAACCGTTCTTTCTCAGGGTGCTTTTTTCTGTCCTTTCTCAGATAGAAAAATCGTATAAAAAATATGGACCCGTCAATCAAACGCCATGGGTACAGTTACGTTACTACGAGTTCGGGGAGGAATATGTTTTTATGAAATGTATTATTTGTCCGAAGAGTAATATTAAGCCTTAGTGTATATTAATATGTTCTAAATGCACAATTATATTCTAAACAGCCAATATCAACAACAACCTAACGATTAAATGGCGATGATATATTAGCGAGAGCTAATGTATTCCTCTTGGCTCCCCCCCTATTTTGAGTGATGGTATGTGCCTGACGTTGAAATGGCTTGTGAAACAAATCGCGCATGCATTCCAAGGTTCTAGTTACAGCTGTGAAGCACAGAACATGCTATTTGGTGACGTGCCAAAAGAAAGATGTACAAACCTCCAAATAAAATAAAGGAACAAAAATCTATAATATTTCTACAAAAGGATGTGTATGGATTTGAGTTCCCAGTCCGAAAAGTGAGTCAGGTTGGATTTTGGATGCTGGCTTTAAGCTGCAGTGGTGGTGTAGATGGAATGGATGAAGTTTATGCATTAACTGTTAAGCTACTAAACAGGTATCTTGTTAAAATAAAACATCATGCTTTGAAAGAGTAGCCTGATGAAAATGGCTGTTGGAAGTCAGCCTATTATTGCCTTAATCATGTTTTTATGATGTAGACTAAACAAAAATGTAAATGCTAGTTGTTGGATCCATGTTGAATTATCTAAAATAAAATATCTGATATTTTACGTATGAATGGGAAACCCGGGTTGATTGTCACATTAGTTGGTTTTTCGCAGACTTTACAGCAAAACTAGGGAAAGCTATGTACAATGTTTGTAATCAAATTTGTGACCTATTGTTTTAATGTTATTCATTTGGTAAGGGTGTAGAGGGAGATCTTGAGGTGAGGGAATATTTTTTTATTTTTAAATAATTTCCCATTCACTTGGGTTTATTTTCTTGTTCAAATTTGTATGTAGTGTAGTATGTAGTGTAGTAACTTGTTTAAGAATGGAAGGTAAAGAAGCTAAGTGTGGAAGCATTAGGCATGAAAAACACTTATTCCAGTCACTTGAAAGTAAAAAAGTACTATGAGTAAAGGTAAAGGCACCATGTAGAGAATAAATGAAATCTCAGAAGAGATCAGGAAGAGGGTAGTGAGAGCATTTTAGTCTTGGAACTGCTAAACCACAATTTCCAAAATATTTTACCTCCATCAGTCCAATGTGAGGAAAATATTTCACAAAAGGTGAACATTTAACATAACAACATCTCAGACTAGAACAGTGAATCGGAAAATGACATGCAAGAGAAGGTTGCTAAAAAGCTTCTGCTGTCAATAAAATAACTAAACTGCCTTTGTTAACTTTGTCAGAGACCACCTGGACAAACCTGAAGGTTTCCGGAAGTCCATTCTCTGCATGGACAGATCACTGTCAATTAAATATTTTGATCACAATCAGGATGGTGAGAATATCAAGATCCGGTAGACCGCACATCATCAACGGAACAATGACGTATTCCAAGAGGTTATTGAACAGCACCCCAGGCCATTAGTCAAGGATCTAAGAAAATTGGAATGGGTTTTCCAATAAGACAATGTCCCACATTTCAGCCAATCTGCCAAAAATATTATCTTCAGGAGAAAGAAAATTTGTGTTTTGGATTGGACAAGTCTAAGTATACCATGGAAGGAGGGCAGTTCAGTTGTGCTCAAAAGTTTGCATACCCTTGGAGAATTGGTAATATATGTATCATTATTAAAGAAAACATGAGTGAGCTGGCAAAACATCTCTTATGGGATTCATATTCAACTGTATAACATGAAGGCAAATTCATAAAACAAAACACGGCAACGAAAATAAAAAAGAATAGTAAATCACCCCTGTTCAATAGTCTGCCTTCGTTCTTAATAATGTGTATAGCCCCCATTAGCATCAATGACAGCATGCAGTGTATTGTAATAGTTGTCTGAGAACCCAAACTCTTGCAGGTGGCAGAGCTGCCCATTCGTCTTGGCAAAATGCCTCCAGGTCATGCAGAACCGCACATTTGAGATCTCCCTAGTGGCTCAATGTTATTAAGGTCAGGAGACTGTGATGGCCACTCTAGAACCTTCACCTTTTTCTGCTGTTACCACTGGAGGGTCAACTTGGTCTTGTCATGCTGGAAAGTCCAAGAGCACCTCACACACAGCTTTCACGCAGTGTGCAATGAGTAGCGAGGTGTGTCAAGGTGTTGTTGGGCATATTGTATCCAGGCTTTTTTTGTGTCATTGGCACAGTAAAGGCTTCTTTCTGTTAACTCGACCATGCCGCTCATTTTTGTTCAAGTATCGTCGTATTGTGCTCCTTGAAACAACCACATTGTCTTTCAAGTGCAGCCTGTATTTCTCCTAAGGTTACCTGTTTTTTGTATCTCGAACAATTCTTCTGGCAGTTGTAGCCATAGGTCTTTTGACAGTTCTTTTCTGCTCCCCATGGCTCAGTATCAAGTCGGCTCAGTGCATCCACCTGAGCACTAACAAACACATTGACTATTTATACACAAACACTAATTGAAATGTAAAAAGCCGCAGGTGTGGGCAATTAACCTTTAATTGCCATTTTAACCTGTCTGTGTCACCCTGTACGTCTGTAACAAGGCCAACCATGGCTTCATATGATCACTATCTTTAACTAAAAGACATGGATCAGTCATAATCTCAAAATCAATGCCAACATTTCTGCCAGGGAATGCAAACTTTTGAGCTGTATATGCACACATTTTTCTTTGAACTCACTTAATTGCATCTTCAAAATAGATGTCAAAGACTGTTTAGTGGCTATAGAAGACAATGGCAAGTTACTGCTACAAGCTATTGAATTATGTTTTGCACCTGCACTAATTTATTTATTTTTTTACAAGCATGAATTCCTCAAAACCTCCATATGGAATTGTTTGCTGTTAACGTTTTATGTCAGATAAAACCAACTGCTTCTGATTAAATAAATATTGCTTTGTGAACACAAAAAAGTCTATGTTTGCTCAAGCGGTTCACATAGTTTCAAGCAGCACTGTAGGTAGAAACCTTTATGATTAGCAACAAGACACAACTGTGTTGAAAAAGAATGTGTTAGAAATATAGTTCCCATAGCTGTGTTTTCCTATCCCGGTCCTGGGTATCCCAAGGGTTGCACAGGTTTGTGTGTGAGGGCTAGGGCAAAGACAACGTTAACCGGCTGAGTCACGAATCACCAAAGTACACACTTCGAGCATTGAAAAGGTCCATCACTTTGGAAAGACAATTAAGGAATTTAAGGAACTTGAAGGAAAGTGTGCAAATATATGTTACCTCAGAGCCCCAACTTGACGATAATTGAAGCTGTGTGGGATGATTTGAACAGGAATTATTTAATGGACAATCACTAGAGTTGAGGCAAATACTTGAGGAAAAATGACATAATCCACTATTGCTCTAGTTTTACATTCTATGGGAGGCCACACAAAATACTGTAATGTTTCAAAAAGAACAGTATGTCTGTCTATTCTGTGTTTACCTTAATGTGTTTTTTTAACAAATAAACACTGACTGGGCAGATAATTTGGCATTGAACATTGTTCTTGGGGAGCGTAAGAATGGTAACCATACTGTGTACATTAGTTAGAAACTCTGGTGTAGGTTTTGTGAAAAGATTCCAGTTGAATCCCTTTCAGGTCATTTGTACTGTATTTTATGGCAGAACATTATGACCACTGTGAAAGGCCTGTGTAATCTATTTAAGCAGGCACTGTACTTCCTTTAAACCCTTCAACAAACCCTAAACATTAATACAAGTGCGTCTGTATGTGGGTGTATGCGCTTGTCTGATTTAATGCCCCATTCCACACAGGTCACCATGACATAAGGTCATGTATCCAAGTTACAGACCATTAAAATGAATACAGGTATATTTGTTCGTGCTTGTGGGTGATTTATTGTCTCATGGCTCAAAGATCAAAATGCCACAGAAAGGTCAAATCTAAGTGAAAGGAAAATGTTTAGAACTACGGAAAGATTTGAAATCACAATAGAAACAGATGAATGCAGCAGGCAATGTTTGCCAAGTACCAGCACAATCATGTCCAACAGCCGTATTTGACACAATACAATAGCCTGCTTCTTAATTGTGAAATGAAATACAAGAACAGTGTTTGACAGGCAGGGTAATAAAAAGCGTTTCATTTATTTTGTAAATAAAGATGTAGTAGCAAATGGAACGCTATAGGACCTAGGCCATTTGAGAGCAGAAAGAATGATCCCATCAATGATGCATTTACAGTCGTGTGAAAAAGAAAAAACACCCTCTTTGAATTCAATGGTTTAACATATCAGGTCATAATAACAATCATTTGTTCCTTAGCAAGTCTAAAAATAAGGTAAATACAACCTCAGAAGCACAACAAAACATGACATAGTATGCCGTGCCTTGATTTATTTAACAAAAATAAACAGAAAATGGAGAAGCCATGTGTAAAAACCTTAGTACATTTTACTGTATGATTCAATAGCTTGTTGAAAAACCTTTAACAGTAATAACTTGAGGTAATCATTTTCTGTATGACATTATCAGTTGCTCACATAGTTGTGGAAGAATTTGGGGCCACTTTTCATGCTTCAGTTCATTGAGGGCATTTGTTTATGCACAGCTCTCTTCAGGTCCGGCCACAGCATTTCAATCGGGTTGAGGTCTGGACCTTGACTGGACCATTGCAACACCTTGATTCTTTTAGTTTTTAGCCATTCTGTTGTCGATTTGCTGGTGTGCTTGAGATCATTGTACTGTTGCATGACCCAATTCCAGCCCAATACCGATGGGCTCACTTTTGACACTATAATGCTTTGGTATACATAGGAGTTCACGGTCGACTCAATGACGGCAAGGTTTTCCGGTCCTGACGCTGCAAAACAAGCCCACATCATCACCCCTCCACCACCATGCATGACAGTTGGTACGAGGTGTTTGTGCTCATATGCTGTGTTTTGTTTTGGCCAAACATCTCCACTTTGGTCTCGTCTGTCCAATGGACATTGTTCCTGAAGTGGGTTATTCAGATGCAACTTAGCAAGCCTACGCTGTGCTGCCATGTTTTAGAGAAGAAGCTTTCTCCAGGCAACCCTTCCAAACAAACCATACTTGTTCAGTCATTTTATAATTGTTCTGTCATGAACTGTCATAACATTTAACATGGTAAGTGAGGCTTGAGTCTGAGATATAACTCTTAGGTTTTTGCAATTTCTCAGTGCACTGACCTTTGAGTGAATTTGCTAGGATGTTCACTCCTGGAAGATGGACAACTGCCTAATAACCTTTCTCAGATTGATATGCAGCAACGATTGCTTCTCTAAGATAATTGCTGATGTCTTTTCTCCTTGGCATGGCGTTAACACACACCTGAAGGCTCCAGACTAGCAAACTGCAAAAACTTTGACTTTTATAGAGGTGGTCACACTTGCTGTTCATCAATTACGGGTATTTGATAAGCAGCACCTGTCTGCAACTTAACGTCTTAATTCCTATGGAAGCTGTAAGGGTGTACTTCGTTTTTCACACATGGCTTATCCATTCTGGCTTTATTTTTGTTAAATAAATCAAGACACAGTATAATATATCATGCGTTGGTTGCGATTTACCAAATTTTTGGACCTGCTAAGGAACAGATGAATATTATTATGTCCTGATATGTAAAACCATAGAATTTGAAAGGGGTGTACTTTCTTTTTCACAGGACTGTAAGTGTAATTTCGTAAATGCCGGGACACTGACAAGACAAATCATTAGAAGGACCGGATATGCTTTGGAAGACACGTCATTTAGGTCCTAAATTCACTGGGAGTTATTATGATGAGACAGATCTGTAGTCTTGAATTGGATACCCTGATTGGGGAGAAAATCATATAGAAATAAATCTGTGGTGTCTGAGATATTGTGTGAGTAAGCAAGACATCTCCATAGGCATGTCAAATGTAATCTTTACCTTATGTGATTTGTTCGCATAGGCTGAATGGAATAACATTACAAAATTACAAAATGTCTAATGGGGAGGGGGGGGGAGGGGGTGCAATCCTTCATATAGTAGTTTTCTGAGGATTTCATTCATATATCCATGTTGGTCATAACTCCCATTTCCATATCTGAATGTGCACAGATTAAATAACGATGTTCATTCAGAACTCATCCACAAGACATGGGCTAATACGTTCTCCTAAATTGTACCAATAAGGCTGCTGTGCTTGGTAGACATTTTCCTGGTGTGGTGGCACCAAGGGAATCGATTAAAAAGTGATATCCGTCCAAAACCCCAGCCTTTCTGGCACTTGGCCAGATCTGGCTTCATCCTCATCTTGAAGCATTCGATTTTATTTCCCCCAAACCAGTTGAGCCTGCTGGACTGGGCTGTACATCTTCATAGTGTAGTGATGATTGGATTGGAGTGGCTGCATCATTCGATACAGTGATAGAATCCCACCTTGGGGTGTTAACTCTCTGACTGGCCCAAGTCCACCGTCGCGTCCACTGAGTTGAGTCCGCTGTCATTCTCTACTAGGCACTTTCGCATTGCCAGGTCAGCTTCGTCAATCCTGCTCCGCTTCGTAAATAGATATTCTCATGGTCCCAAATCAACATTCAAGTCTCTCATCGCAGCCTTTCTTCTGACTCTCATGTGTGTGAATATCTTATCCGAGTCCTTCCTTGAAGGCGGGTCGTTAATCAAACAAACTCCATTCCATGTGCAAACCCATTTGTTATTATATGGCAAAGTACACCTCCTCATCTCCGGGGATGCCTGTTGAACAAAGAGCCCTGTTGCGCTCAAGCTGTTTAATCCTACTCATCCAAAGTTCTCGCTAACCCTGCCTCTTTATTTGTATCAGTTATCTCAGTATTGCTTTTCATAGGTTTACCTCGGTCCTAGTCCCTTCCATCTGTCTTCAACTTCTCTTTTACTTTTCGTTCGCTCGTCCTTTACATAATCTCAGTAAACATACATGTCAGGGAAATGTGAGTCTATTGTGAACGTGATTATCACCAGGCTTGAGGATATACCTATCCATTGTACCTGGTCTGGTTTCTTAGCTGCTGATTCACTTCTATGATCTTAGCACTTATTTCAATGTGTTTTCCCTGTCTCGTTCTGGCATTTCGGCGT
>JACXGK010000759.1:17933-42984 GCA_016801125.1 Novumbra hubbsi
CTACGTAGGGCTGTTGCTGTCTTTGTTATATTGAATCAGGGTTAATGTTGTTCCAGAGAGAAAAAAAGATCAATAGTCAATGATTCTGGCCCATGCACAGCTCCATTACTTTCTTTCTCTCAACCCCACATCTAATGAAGAACTGTCATTTATAGAAATTAATTGAGTATGGTAAACATCTTAACACAGACACCCTTGGGAGATTCATCTTCGGGAAACTGAAGATCTGTTTCTAGTCCATTACAAAAGCCCTGTCAATAGAGAATCTATATGGTCCCGGACTAAATTTCAGATGTAATTTAATTATTTTTTGCTAGGTAATTTCTACAAGTTTATATTCTGCACTTCACATTTTAGCGATTGTATCGTATCAAATGCTAATCGCAGGATTACAAACAGACCCAAAGAAACAAAATACATGTCACTGTTTGAACCTCAATTTACGATATCTTAAAAATCATGTTTTCTAGCTTTCAGGAAATAATAATGTTTTATTTTATTTCTTGTTTTTGTTGACCTTGTTTCTCTCACCACAAACAAACCCCCTCCTCCCCCTCCTCCTCAGGAGTGCCGATGGCTCAGCAGAGATCCGTGTCTGCTTGTCTTTGTCCTGCAAGCTGGCTCCACCAGGACTGGTCCGACCCAGTCTGCATAATACCCACTGCACACCCCTGAGCTCTGCTTTACAAGCACAGACAGTTGTTTTGATACACTATCAGTGGTGCACAGAAACACATTAAAACAAGGTACAATGACAGGAAGTAAACAGAAAGTATACAGGAAGAGAGAAAGGGGGGAGAAAACAGAAGGGGGAGAGAATGGTTTCATCCCTGCAGATTAAAGAAGTATGTCGCGTATATCTGTTTGTGCTGTCCAGACAGCTGCATGACTTTGGGAGACAGGCGGGGGAAAGGGAGGAATGGGGCGGGGGTTTCCGGGTGGGTGTGTTGTGCTGAGGCAGTAGCAGCTAAGGGGTGTTGGCCTCATTCATTGGCTAGTCAGAATTTAAGAAAACGCTAAATATAATATGACTTTATAACTGGTCGTCTGACGCGGAGTTCGACCAACCGGCAAGTCGGACATTCGAGAGTTTCCCACCTTTGACTGCTGGGCATGTTTTCCCGGTGCGCCGATCCCACCGGGACTGACATCACAACATTGCGCCTGACCTACTTAAACCAGCAACAGTCACTGTGATGTCAGAGCTGTCCCTTTCATTCCCTCTCGGCCTATCCCTTTTCACCCCACTGTCTCCTTCTCTTTTTAACCCTTACCCCCTGTCGCCTCCTGCCCCCTTCCGTGCTTCGCCCTCTCCGTCCCTCTCTTTCTCCCCGTCTTCTTCTCTCAGGCGACACAGACGCGAACGAAGCGCGCAGGGAGTTGGCCCGCTGTTGCCGAAGAAGTACGGATTGCCGCAGATTACGGAAGAGCATTGATGAATTCCAACGAGATCATAGACAATGACGACACAGTACCCGTGCGGGCGAAACCTCTCATAAAACGGATTCTATGTATAAAGCATTGGTACACTTTGCAATCTTACAAACTTCAGATAATGTTTTAACGTTCCTGTCTGGGTAGTACAAACATTAGACGTTTATTGTTGCTTGCTCAGTGGTTGCATTGCATTCAGTATTGTCAACACATCTTTCACTTATAACCGTTCGGTAATTAAACTGCACGTGCAATCTAAAGCAGCACTGTAAGGACCCTGGTGGGGTTCCTACATAATGGACTGTTACACAGGAATACTCCTGGTTGACTATCTGGACCGTTTGGCCTTTATATGCTCAGAGAATACAAGAGAGTGAGAGTCAGGTAGGTAAAGAGAAAAAGAGACATAACACAAGATAGAAAGGAGAGAAAGCGAGACGATGCCAAAGGACAGTAAAAAAGGGTCTAAAAACCTTAGAGATTGAGAAAGTGCTGAGGACCCAGAGGAGGCGGACTACGACCGTAAAGGCATGAGAGAAGAGAAAAGAGAGCTAATCCCCTCCCTCCCTCGAGGGATAAAAGGGAAGGAAACAAAACAACCCTAAGCACCACCCCCCCCCCCCCTCTCCCCCCACAGCCGCCTCTCCACTCTCCTCCTTTCTTTATGACAACACTGTCTTCACTGCACAGACAGACTGCCTGTTTTCCTCTCCCCGTTTTCTGCTAATGTACTCCCTTGTTCCCCCGCCTCCCCCTCTCGACCTGTCCCTCTCTCCTTACCGCTGTTCCCTTCTAGAGTTTTCTTCTCATTGACATTCAGTCCAGCTCTGAGGCTAGTCGCAGGGCAACCAGAGCATGCTCCAACGTAAATGTGCACATACGCACACAAAGGCACACACACACGCATGAACGCACATGCATGTACATGATTGAATGAAAACATACGTATAGGCACACACATGCAGACCATACACGCACACGCAGCCTGCTGGGAGAAACGGATAAATCACTCTATGGGCTTACAGCTTCATCTCTCCCTCTCTCTTTCCCTCGCTTCCTCTGTCCCATGAGGTCCGTGGTACTAAAAAGCGCTCTTTCATCTCCCTCTTCTCACACACCCTTCTCATCTTCTCGTCTCTCTTAGCGACAATGACGGCGCTTTAGATGTGCTTAATTCGATTTCCCAGATAGTGGCGCTATTACGACTTGAAATTAGAACTTCGCAAGGTCAGCTTTCTCATACCGTCACAAGAATTCATAACATCGAACATGCATGTATGTTCCATTAGTTTGAATAGTGTGTGAACATATTTAGAATTAAACTGATCTGGTGGCGAATATAAGGCTTTGTAAGTGTTTTTATTTTCGTATCCACATGCTAATTATTGAATAACGTATGTCCTTTGGTCCCACTTTTTCTCCACTAGTTGACCAATGATTCTTCAGGATAGAATACCAGATCAGCCCTTATCTAACTCTTATACACCAGAGATGTTCATATAACATTACGTATTATCTCAAAATAATAACAAAGCATAAAAACCTAACATCCTTTAATATGTCAATATTTCTTCACCCTCCGCGGGGTGCCCAGAAAGCGGAAACCTCCTGTTCTCCATGATCCAGTTGTATTAAACCAGGATTCTCTTTCCCCACTGAACTGGAGTTTGAAACTCTACTCAGGCAGACATTTTATACCAAATACGTTTGGTATGTACATATTTACTCACGATAACACAGTTTATTAAAAACACATAATAAACACATTCAATCTTACACCAGCAGCATTTGAGACAGTCAACTCAAATATGATTTAAATATCTCAGCAGAACTTGGATTGTACCTTGTACATTACTAACATCGGAATACGTGTCAGACCCCTCATGGCTTTCGCACACAATGTGAGAACCAGTTTAATCCTACAAATCCTTATCAACATCTTCTCGCCATCGTCATCACTTCATCTCCCCATCTGTCATTCATTTCTCCGTCTGTCTCTATTCATTATCATTCGGTTTACAGCGGGTCGTTCATTGCCTCTCTATCCGAAACGTCTTCATTAATCTCTTCTCAATAGACCATCTCTTCCTCTGATCACTGGAAATGTTCCTAAATTGCTCTGGGGAATGCAATTTAAAGGACTTTGCATTTGTATGGGAAACAGCAGATATATATTTACATTTTTACTTTGTGAATGTTTATCAAGAAATAGTAACGTTAACACTTTTTTTCAAATAAATGACTGCAGAATTATTTGAAATGGAATAGGCAATTAGCTTGTCATTGCAAATGAGAATTGTTTCTCAAATCTTCGTACCTTTTATAAAATAAAAATATGTTATTGAGTTCATTTATGCTCCACTTGACTCAATTGTAAAGACGACAGCTTGCCATCGAACATTATCAAACCCGAAGGCCAAAGGACAGTAAGTTAACATGACATACAACACAGCAATAAGAAGGCAAATACCAGTGCATCTTTGTATCGTATCCATGCTGGCTTTCGCAGGCTACCTTTAACAAGAAACAGGTGGGCGTACAGGCTGTCGTCATATAAACAGAATTAATTGCCCCTCTCAGCTTAGAAAATGTATGCATTCCACTTAGATAAGATGGCTAATATACATCGTACAGGAACGTTCCTGAACAGTAAAGCGGCCCGACCCATCATCGTAGCAACCATGTGTAAACTGGAACGCTTTGTTATAGATCTGCGTGACAACTGCTGATGTAAAATTATTTTATGGATTAATTTCTAGCAGACAGCTGTTGAATAACGCTTTGAGTCTTTGAAAATGTCTGCCCTGGTCGTAAACAACACAATTCAAGTCGAACCAGCCCAGACCAGCACCAAATGCACACACCCATGCAAAATAACTCCAACCTGTAGACACAAGCTTAGAGAAACAGCAAGACACAGACTGACTGAGACAGAAGCTTCTAAACTACCACTGCACACAAATTACAGGCCTTGATTATAAACAACTCTTTCTTTCCAGAGGCATTCGCACATTTTATTATTTTTATTATTCACAAGCACTGTCCAATCAATGAACAACTGAAATCACACAGCAACCCAGAATAACAAACCAACAAGGTTAAGTTACAGAGCACAAGGTCAGAGGAGGTCCGGGTCTCATCTCTTTTGAAAAACAAACACAATAAACCATACAGGTCAGTGAAAATGGCATAAAATGGAAAAAAACAACCTTGCATGAGATCACCCTATGCCTGTTTGCATTATAATTTCCTGTCTTATAAAATGTAGAAGCTTTCAACTGGGCCATCTCAGCCGAGTGTGGCTTCACAGCACGTAAAAAATGCTCAACTGCGCCCTCTGCTGTTGGAAATACAGCAATACAGCACCCAGTATCTATTCTAGGCCAATCACCACCCATTGGTTTCTTTTGGTCTCAACCAGACATTTCACACAGTTTGGTTGCAGCCCAAAACTATCTCACCTGATTCTGCATAACTAACTAAACATTTCAGTGGGGCTAACAATAATATATATGATATATTAATTCACTGTTAACAAACAAATATCACATTATAATAATGGGTCGAAAGTAGATCAAATGATCCACCATCCTGACCAATCCACCGTTGGTTCACTTTACAGAATCTAAACCAGGAATATAACCTGGGTGGTCGAAGGGTCTATCAAATAATACAGAAGCCATACTTTTAGAGTGAGGCAAAGGGTTGAGCATTACTGAATGTGGTACGCAAGAGTTGACACAGTCAAAAGGGTAAAGTACATAGTTGAAACCTAAGGGCAACCGTCTGTGTGTGCATTTGTATGTACAGTTATTTACAGTTCAAGTCAGGGTGGGTGGGTGGGCATGCCTTTGTGTGTGTGTGTGTGTAGTGTTTAAGAGTCGTCCCCGTTGGCGCTATCCCCATCATCTTCTCCTTCTTCCTGCTCGCCTTCTTCTCCCTCCTCCTCATCCTCCTCCTCCCTTCCGCGACTCTTCACCTGCCGAAAGGACTCAGTTAGAAGCAGTGCCCTATGAAGGGAACAATGGGCCAGTTGGAACACGGAGAGCCATCGCTTCCGCCTCATTGGTCGGTTTCCACAGACAGCCAGAGCTGGATCCCGCCTCCAGCCGACTGATCTTTTGACCAATCCCCTCCTCACCTCATCCTCCTCTTCCTCAAGCAGGTCTCCCTCCTCCTCGTCAGAATGGCTCTCCCTCTCCCGCTCCCTCTTAAGGCTCTCCTTCTTCCCACCGCAGTGGAGAGGAGACACCTCACCGGGCTCAGGCTTACCACTACTCTTCAAGTCTGGAGAGATAAAAGGAGAGAAGGGGAACGAGACATGAGGAGGGCGCGGGGCAGAGAGAGGAGGAATAGGTTTCGGCGTGAACAGTGTCGATAATACTACATTAGATGTCTAAATGGGATACGTGCTCACGACGGTCCGAGAGCCCCGCCTCTTTCTCCCAGCCCCGCCTACCAGACTTCTTGCTGTGGTCCTTCTCCATGCGCTCCAGACTGTCCAGCAGGTAGTCCACCTTGTGCTTGATCTGGGTCAGCTCTCTCTTGATGGTCTGCAAGTCGTCTGCCTTCACTGGGTTGGGGATAGCGGGTCAGAGCCATTATATGTGGATTCCACTTGGGTAATAAGAGGCTCTACGTAGCGATGGTCTAGCACATTCATCAAGTTCAATTCTACTTCCTGGAGCGTGTGGCCAACTAAATGAAAAATGCCACTCAGTTAAGGTGAACGGGCCCAATCGAAACGGTTTAACATAAATGTCAGGCCACTAAAACGTTCCAACAACATAACAAATAAGGCCCCTAACGCGAACCAACGTTCCAACAACATAACAAAAAAGGACCCTAACGCGAACCAACGTTCCAACAACATAACAAATAAGGACCCTAACACGAACCAACGTTCCAACAACATAACAAATAAGGCCCCTAACGCGAACCAACAACATAACAAATAAGGCCCCTAACGCGAACCAACAACATAACAAATAAGGACCCTAACGCGAACCAACGTTCCAACAACATAACAAATAAGGACCCTAACGCGAACCAACGTTCCAACAACATAACAAATAAGGACCCTAACACGAACCAACGTTCCAACAACATAACAAATAAGGCCCCTAACGCGAACCAACAACATAACAAATAGGGACCCTAATGCGAACCAACGTTCCAACAACATAACAAATAAGGACCCAAACGCAAACCAACGTTCCAACAACATAACAAATAAGGACCCTAACGCGAATGAGAACGTTGCACCGAGTCGGACTGAGCGCGCGTGTCGCATATAGAGTACGAGAAATACTGACTGGTGCGCGAGGTGGAGGTCCGGTTCTGGTTCTGGCTGCTCCTGGCAGTAGACGAAGAGAAGCTGGTCCTGGTGCGTCGACTCGCCCCTCCGACTCCCCCGGCACCGCCCCCTCCACCCATGCTGACGCGGGGCCGCTTGGAGGGGATCACGGCACGGGGGAGCGGCGGAGGTGGGGGAGGCACGCGAGATTGGTACGAGTACATCCTGCCGTGGGAACACACACACGGACACAAGGAGGGGTTTGAGGCGCAGAGCGGTGACCTGAGTGCACAGCCCGTCGCAAACGAACGCCACGGTCTCGGAAAGAGGTAAAAAAAAAGACCAGGGTTCTTCGTCCAGGTCTGACAAATACCTGTCGTAGTAATCTCTCTGGAAGTCGTAGTCCAAATCAAATGAGGAACTGAAGAAAAGAAAAGAGAGATGTTCCTTCGTCATTCAGAACCATTTCGGCATTAGCATAGCATGGTACATATACAGTAGATAATGAACCTGCGTGAAACTGTGGCTTGTTTAGTATTTACATGATGTATTTTTCTGGCTTTTACATTTTTTATAATAAATACTTTATGGCTGCTTCTGCAAGGAAAAAACGATGTTTCTGAAGTCATTTTAGCCCACTACATGTAACTGACACAGAAAAGTGAAAGACAATGAAAAACTAAAACTTTGGTAAGAATCCTTTTCAGATTCCCGGAATGGAATAGAGGCATACCTGTACATGTCTCCAGCAGAGCGCTTAACAGTCTTGGATCTGTGGGGCTTCGGTTCACCAGCCAGGTTAATGTCTGTGAGAGAAGGAAGGAGACAGAGTGAATGGAAAGAAACAAAATGAAAAAACAAGGAAGAAATCAACGTACAACTTAAACATACTACTCTTACTATTGCCTGTTCTAAAACAGTGCCTTTAATAAGCCTTTCTGACATTTTGCATTTTTCTTCAACTAAAACCTAATATTAAATAGAAAGAACCTGCTTTTAAGAAATTTTACAATATTCTGTAATGCTGCGGGAGAATTATGGACCACTCTTCCATGTAGAACTCGATACCATGTGGGCCATTTAAGCATGAACTACTTTCATTGTAGTGGGATGCCTTTTCCACATCGACAGAACCATGAATAAAGCGGTGATCTGACGGGCAACTGGGTGATGCGGACATCATTCCTCCACCGCGAAGGGAAATACTTTTTTAAGGCTGGGTCCTTACCTAGCACCTGTCCAACGATCATCCTCCCGTCCTCGCCCGCTACGGCGGCTCGGGCGTTCCTCTCGTTGGCGTACTGGACGAACGCAAAGCCCTTGTGCACGGAGCAGCCCACAATCTTCCCGTACTTGCTGAAGATGAATGAGGAAAATGGTGGTTAATGTACAAGAAATGGAAACTTGTCTTTTGTCCATCAGTTGATCTTCACTTAAGATATTGGGTGTGTTTCTGTTTTCAAGAACATTTGTTTTTCTCTAGCTAAACAATTGCCCTCCAGTGGGATCTATAACTAATCTATAACTGTTAGCAGCAAGTGTCCAAAGCTACATCCGTAACTGGTGGATTATTTCGACCGAAGAGCATGTCAGAGCAACGATATCCAATAGTTTTTAGATGCCCCCATCCTCGACTTAACAACTGTAAACAACAGACACAGTTCATGTTGCATCCTCAACTTCATTGATGTACCCTGAACAAAACCTTGCCATCCATATCCAATCGGTCTGAAGGCTATCCTCCCATCGTAAAGAGCTGCTAGTAATAGAGGAGGCATCTCGAGGCGTAGACACACTGTCCCGATGGAGCGCCCTGAGACCTTGTCAATCATCAGAGGTCTGTCTTCGGGATCACAGACGTGAGGCCGCATGTGGTACCGTCCTACCTACCTGAAGATGGCCTCCACGTCGGCCTTGGTGACCAGGAGCGTGTTGAGGTTCCCAATGAAGACCCGGGAGTTGAGCGAGCGCGGGTCTGTCTTGTTGGTCACGTTTCCGGCCATTAGGCTACTGGTGGTGGGAGACAGGCTGGGGCGCGTACAGGGAGGGGTGGGGGAAGGGGGGAAAAGAGCCAGAAGGAGGGAGAGAGAGGGAAACGCTGAATGTGCGGATATAAGCGTCACTCGCCGTGTGTGCTGGCCTGTTTTGGGATGCTTTACTAAATGCATTGGCCCTGATGAGTGGAAGTGGCTGTATGTGAGATTTATGTTTCCACCCATGCACACACACACAGCTCAAACGAGCATCCCTTCGTTGTTTTCTTTTGCTGAAGGGTGAAAGTACATGGTAACAGTGTAGGACACTCACAGCCTGTCCACTTGTATTTATGACAATATTGGGATGACATAAACCGGCTCTATGTCAGCAGTGCCTTCGCTCAGATTTGAGGGCTTATAAGGGCAATCTGTTTCTATGTCTATAGAACACATTTGGGAGGTTTGAAGTAACCACAACTCACTCCATATTGCCTGTACCCTGGATGGGTGTGGTCTGACTGCCTGTTTCTGTTGGAGAGAAGAGTGTTGTTATTTCTGAACCGAGCCGGGAGCTCGGAAATGCATTGTGGGAGATGTGGTTTATGTATGGGGAGAAGGCTCTAAAACTGCATAAAGATCAGCATTTTTATATTGTTGGATGAGTGCTGCCCCCTTGAGGTAACAGCGGTGAATATATACTTCACTAAAAGAAAAAGGTGTGAGCGTCTTGCAGAGGTAAAAGAGACAGGTGATGGCACAAAAACCTGTTGGCTGAATAGTATTATAATATCAAACAGAGAAAAATGAGTCTTATGACTCATCCAGCAGGTCATTAAGCCAATTCAGATTGCCTCAAAGCGTATCAGCTGACATTATTACATTAGATACGGAAATACTTATGACTCCAATGAGATCTGCAGCAGAAGATACTCTTAGGCTCCTTGAAATATGCCACATAAATGCCCAGAATGTTTTTTACAGTAATTATAATCCTCATTTTGAAAGGATTTCATTGTACTGTCTATTAACTGTCCTAGAGCACTGTGTTATCAGAAATGAATGTGGTCAGTGTGGCAAATCAAAGGACATGATATTGTTTGGTGTGAGGTGAGGTTGACATCCTCAAAGTGGAGGGCTTTTAGGTTATGCTAACATCCGGTGTCATAATGATTAAAACAAAAAGTTAAAAACAACCCACGGTGAAAAAGCCCAAACCAAACAAATCCAGCCACCATTCCAGATTAGGTTGCCGTGGTTCAGGAGTGTTAAGTGGAAAGCTTAAGCCCGGAAAGAACAGTAGCAACAGGCATCAATGGTTGGTTGGAGCGTCACATACTACTAACTCTGATTTCACAACCAGGTGAGAAAGTGGTGTTCATTTAACATATATGAGGTAAAGCAAACCAAAAAAGTGAGTTCATGAAAACAGAAATCTAATGGAGAGGGTTCATAGTGTAGACCGCCTGAATATTGGTGTGGAATTTTCATTGGTGTGGTGTATATTGTCTTAAAGCCATTGTCACAAGCCTACTCGTTAACGGGAAACCCCGTACACAGTATTAATCTGTGTTTCCCAACACCTTGTATATTTCATGTTGCTCGTTTCTGACTAACCCTTCCCGATGGATGCCTGTCACCAATTAAGACCCATCAAATAATGAATTTCGTTAACTTGTTTTTGGCCAGGAATATGAAAGTATATTTATGTATGGGTTAATTTGGTCATGAACACGACTATGTGTGCTACAAAAATAGAGATCTGTTGCCACTACCACAACATGACAGCAACGGAAAACTAGGCCTACTGACGCTGGGAGTTTAGGGGTGTACTTCTGTACAAAAGGCAGAAAGAAAAAAAATCAACTGGATTCAAAATGGTTGCCAACGTGGTGAAAAAAAACAAAACACGGGAGACCAACTTACGATTTGTTGTTGCTCAAAAAAGATGCCTCAAAAACTAAAAAAGGGGAAAGAAAAAAAAATAACATTAGAACCTCTGCAATGTTGAGCTGAACCTAAATCAGATTCTATGCTTCAGGAGGATTTCAGAACATATCAATTGTGCTTGGGGCCATATTGGCTGTATAACAATTGTATTTAGGAAGAAGTATGGGATCAGGTGCATTAGACTTAAGAGTTTCTAAACCATGTTAGACAGATATTGTTTGAGGACTTTGGCGGCTGTGTTGACAAAGGGTCTCGGAGTCGGAGCGCCGATCCAGGATCACTTAACAATTTTTGGATTACAATAGGTGGACCAGCCCTTGTCTGAGACACTTTATCAGTACAGGCCTTAATGATTTAAAACGATTCAGGCCATCTAGTCAGTAATCAGCCAAGTAAAAAAAAGAAAAGGACATTACAGAGAATTGAGACAGTCAATAAGCCTTCTATATCAAGATTGGATAAGCCTACAAAGACTATGGAATCCAAAGACATGAGAATCCAGCCGTGAAACTAAACCCCCTCAACTAGACATACTAACACAGAATGTATTCACAGAATCAACGCATCCCAATACGGCCTTAAGCAGATGAGATTTCCAGGAGGATTTGTTCAATGTTAAGCTCTAGTATGCCTTATGGACGTTGATCACATACCGGTAGTCTTACCACAACCACTGCACCATACACAATTGAATTATAATCAATAAACAGCACAAATTGCATGTATTTCTCATTCTGCACAATATTTTAATGATTATTCATATATTACAACATGCAATGCAAAGGTTGTATATTTTTGTCAATGTCTTTGCACACAATACACCGTAGTGTATTCCAGCGTAAACGCGCACTTTCACTCTTCATAGAGAAAAAAAATATTTCCTCCAAAATTACGTCATAGATTCCAGAAATAGGGCTACTGCAGAAAGCACTGCGAACCTAGAAAATAACAATGTCAAAAAGAAAACTAGAAAATATCTCTGTGCAGTCAACTTCAACCACCTAAATTTAAGTTACAGGTGTGCTAAATATCAAGGTTGAGCTGCGTAAAACCCTTTTAAAAACGTAATTCCAGAAAAAGGAAACGACGACAATGTTCACCATATCATAATATGTCCAGCCACATTGGAAACAATCTTCGATCTGTCTTTCTTAAAAACACGGCCATAAACACACAAACAAACCGCTCGTATTCTAAACTTGGAAAAATGAAGATTAAAAAGTCTTAATTCGAAAAATAAAGCAAAAAATATGTAGAAAGAAAGCTACCCAACACAAGTCACGCGCCTTCTTTCCACCCGGCGCTGCAACAAAACGTACGCCACTAAACCCGACACAGATCAGAATACCAGCCAGAAAAATGCATTAAAAATAACAAAATAAAAAGTCCCAAAGAGATCAGTTCAAAGTCAGGAAAAATAAAAATTAGAAAAATTCTCTTGATTCAAAATACTCACCAGGAGCTTAATTATTTAAAAATGAGTAAAATTCGACGTTGTGTTACTTGATATGATCCGTTTCCAATTCAGGACGCTGATACAGGAGTACCTTGAACCACTTATCACGAAATGGCGCCGTCGAGTAAAGTACACAGAGGACGTTATTCTCGCGTTCACGAAATGCTAGTATGTTATTGGATGTACTCCGTCGAATGTGGCATACATCTCTTTGGGTATTGGTGGATGTAGAAACTAAGACCCGCCTAACACGCGACGTCTCAAAGAGCCTACCATCTATCTGAAACAATGCTAACAAAAGTGCCCCCTCATTACAAAATAACACCAATTCAGAGGAAAAATCTTAATTTGATTAAATCAGTTTTCTGACAACAAGCCATGTTTTGTTATTAACACTGTTTATTTGACCAAAGAGACCTATAAGGATTCTGGGAGTTACTGAGAGTGAATGGTAAAATTATACAGCAGCATATGAGTGTCACATGTGTAGTAAAACGAAAGCAAAGACACAACAAAACTTATTCTTTTATTCTCTTTTATTGCGAACACTTTTTTTAGCAAAATATTTTCCTGTTAAAAAAGTATTTTCTCTAACTCTACAATTGCAGCAAAATAGATCTCAATGCTAACCGAACCTTTATCCTCTTAACCCCCAAAAGTATAAAATCAACATCTAAGTATGAATCTTAAACCTAACCCATATGTCTAACTTTATACCTAAACCTAATTCTAACCTTAAACCTCCATTTATCTCTAACCACAAACTTAATCCCAAGCCTTAAACAGCATTTAAGGGCTGTTCTCACTTTCTTAATTTGCCGTCAGTTATTATACTTCTAAACATTTGGTTCTGACAAATATTGTTAAACACACTTCAGACAAACACACAAAAACACACTTCCTTTGTCACCATCTCAGCTTCTGGGACAGTGTACCTGGAACATAAAAAATAAATGAGGTGTGGGTTTGTGGTGCAAGCATGTGTTTGTGAGAGTTTCTGAGTACATGTGTCGTTTACCTTTGATATCAGCTTTTTTATTGCGTTGGCGTGGCAGGGTAAAATCAAACTGGAAAGCTGATTCAGGTTTCCGCAACACTTCCTCTAGTTTGTGCGGCTCCATGCTGTCCTGTGAAATGAACATTCTGCATTTATGAAAACAAATATTATGCTAATGAAATACTTTTACTTCTAATGTACTTTTAATTAAAACACTGTCCATGTTCAGCATTAATTGAGTCCTTTACAAGTCCTAGACATTGTCAGGTTTGTCCCTTTCTCAGTGTAGTGATCTGTTTAAGTTAAATGTACTCCTGGTTTCTCCATTTTAGTGTCACATCCGTTATTTCACTCGTTCTGACTGCTCTTTAGTCTATACCTGACCAGGTGTCTGGGGGTGGTGGTGGATGTTTCTGTTTTTGGGTGTAGGTGAGCCGATGCTATCTCCTCGCTCCCTCTCTCTCTGTTCCAGGACGGAGAGACGGGTAGCTCTGTACTCCAGGGAGAAGTCGCTGACCGTTTTACAGAAATCCTCCGCACTCGTCTCTCGCACCATTGTACGAGAGTAACCCAGAAACAAGAGGAACGAGTGGAACCTTTGGGGAGGTGGAGCAAGAAAGAGGGACACAATAGCAAAGCCCAATCTGAACGTGTGATAGCCACTCATTACAGATTCACACGTCGCTAAACTCATCTCACGTAGTTCACAAGCTACTGACTAATCATTGTGACTTAAATTACTGTAAGAATTATTCCGACGGTACCTGTTGATAACCCTACGATGGACAGCCCGCAGGACCTTTAGCCTATCCTCACACTCCTTCAGGAACTTGGGTAACTGCTGACGAAGGGTGCCCTCCCTCTCCCCCTTGAGGACTTGCCCTCCCGTCTTCATCTCATTGGCCCGGTCCAACAGACTCAGTTGTTCCCAGGATGTCTGGCAAAGGGCCTCAAGCTGAGAGAGACTGGACTGTACCTGGGAGTAGTTACTCTAAAGAGACCGAAGAGGGTTTTAGATGAGGCACGGGTTTACTTCCGCCGATACTTTCTCACCGGCTCTCGCTATTTCACTCCCCCCACCTCTATTTCCCCCTCACACACACACACACACACACACACACACATGCTGCTCTCACCTTGCTGGCGCGGGTGACAGAGGTGATGTCAGAGTAGAGGTCGGTGGACTGTGGGTAGAGCTGCATCAGTAGAACACACACATGGTGCAGCAGAGGCTGACGGGAGTGTGTGTCTCTCACCTGAGATAGTTTCCCCAGATAACTCAACTCAAAACCACGGGCCTGGAGACACGGAGGTAGAGAGTGTGGAATGAGAAGAGAGAGATAGAGATAGGGGAAAAGAGACAGAGAGTAGGTCTTTTTTGCTTTTGCAAACCATATGTTAAAGCTGAAGAGATGAAGTCTTGACATTTGTTGGAGGTGTACCTTGCATCCGTTGAGGAAATTACCAATGGCTAGCACAGTGGCCAGGATGCACCTGAAGGTCTGACTGGCAGCTAGCTGTTCCATGGCAAGCTTTAGGTGAAAAAGGGGCTCTGCAATTTCCTGATAAAACACATAACACAGAGCAATTATTAGGCAACAACTATGCACATAGAATAAAAACTGGCTTTGGAATTTAGAAAATTCCAAACACCAGACAAAATAGGGTTGTATTTCAGTATCTGAACGGTGTCTTGCCCAAATCCCTTATAAATCTTTTGTCCCTGAGCAAGGCACTTAACGCCGATTGCTCTCTGGGCACTTGACTTTTAATAAGTTAAAAGTCAAGTGTTGGAGGGACCTTGTGTTTAAGCACCTTGTGGGCAAGCAGACGTATTACCTTTTATTAGCAGTAGTGAATTAGGGAAAACTGACAGTATTGTCCATTATTATCCATCCAGCAATGTATCTCTACACCCATATGTGCATCTCCCACCGTCATTGAAGTTCACACACACATACCCTTTCTAGAGTGTCATAATCTAGAGCGAAAGCCCAGAGCTGGAGCCTGGGGCCCAGGTGAGCGATCTCTCCAAGAGTGAGGAGACAAAGCTCAGCCGGAGCCAGTGGTGACTTGGGGTCTTGGGCCTGCGCCTCCCTGATTAGAGCCAGTTCCTTCTCACTTGGCACCAGGGACTGGAGCCGCTGTATGGGGAAATAATCAATTAGGTGGGGGTGTAACAAAAATATAGGAACATGAAGTCAGATGGGAGACCTATTACGGGAGCTGCACTGAGATATACATAAATAGACGGTAACTTCTAACAGATATATTGTTAGAAATGCTCCTCACTGTATTTCCTATATGGACCAGCAGCTAGTCATGACTACTGCGCAGAGAGTCATGTATGGAGGAGTCAGAATGTACTGTGTGCTGATGGTTGAGACTCGCCTGTATATCGTCTCTGTCCAACACACTACAGTCCATGGCATGAATGGCAGGAGGCAGGAGGCGTGGAGGAGGCAGGCCACTGAGGGCGATGGTGATGATGTTACTGCGTTTCACCCCCAACACTGAGACCGACGGCTGCTTCTGGGAGGGGGTGAGGGAGGGAGGGAGAGAGAATAAGAGGGATTTTAGGATTACATTATTGCAGTTGATAGTATCACACAGGGTCCCCAATGACCCATTTTGCGTTTAACCCGACATCTCGCTAATAAGCGAAAGCACCAAGGACCGAATGCAAAACATGTCAAGTGTGTCCTTGATTGACATGTGAGAGGGCCTCTTGTGAACATTAGCCGAACGTGCCACATCAAACACAGTCTTAAAGATTAAATCTGTGACAAATGCAAACCAAAACCATTTTTTTCCAACATTTAGGGCTGGATGTTTTTGGTGATCAATTATTTTGATTGTGTACTAATTGCTTAAGTAGTATTTGCTTAGCATCCTAAGTACATGAAATATTCAGCAAATCACTTGTTTATGCCTCATTCCATACTATCGTGCAACAATACTTTAGATCATTGTATCTTTAGGAAAACCCAGCGAGAACACAAAACCAAATGAAAGAGAAGAGGCTAAAATATCCCACTCAGCTGAAGGTTACATACAGTCTTAATAGTGTAGCGTTAAAGTTATTGCTCCTGAATGAGTTTCGCGACAACTCCCCCCATGGAAGAAAATGGCAGTTGGCAGAAAATTCCGATGGTAGCTAGGAGGACCAGCCCTTCCCCCGACCAGATGCCTCCCATCCGCACCTGCTCAGGACACGTATATTAAGGCCCCAAAAGAGCAGCTCTGGCTCCCAACCGTCCATCACGCTGGACTTCCCTGGGGAGGCAGGATCATTTAAAAGGGGAAGGAAGCCAGGAGACTGAGGCTGGAGAGGCCACCCAGGTTTCTAACACCTGCACCCATTCCGGCTAAACCGCCACTGTGTAAGGCCACCCTGGAGACGACATAGCCACCAGAGGGGGCTGTTGGCATTTCTTCTTTTTATTTTCCCCTATTGTCCTTTTTGTCTTTTGTCGATAAAAAGCCATCCATGGCCCTGAACACTTGTAATCCCAAGTTTTGAAGCAAATTATTTTCATGACATACACTATATGGACAAAAGTAGTTTGTTGAATGGAGGTAATCATTGAATGTAGGTGTTTCGTTCAGTCCCGATGCCACAGGTGTATATAATGAAGCACCTACAAATGCAGTCTGCCTTTAGAAACATTTGTAATAGAGTGGGTGGTCCTAAAGAGCTCACTGAATTCGAGCAGCTGTATGCAAGCCTTACATCACCAAGCACAATGCCAAGGGTTAGATGGAGTGGTGTAAAGCACAGTGTACTGGACTCTGTTCTATGCGCTCCTTTTGGTTCAAGCACGACTGTGCCTCAGTGCACAAATCAGGGTCCATAAAGGCATAGTTGGGTGAGTTTGGTGTGGAAGAACTTGACTGGCCCGCAGAAAGCCCTGACCGCAACCCTATCAAACACCTTTGGGAAGAACTAGACAGAGATTGCGACCCAGGCCCTCTCGTCCAACATCAGTGTCTGACCTCACCAATGCTCTTCTGGAAGAATGGGCAAACATTTCTACAGGCACACTCCAAAATAGAAAGCCTTCCCAGAATAGTGTAAGCTGTTATAGTTGTAAAGTGGGGACCAACTTGATATTGATGCCTATGGATTTAGAATGGGATGTCATACAAGCTCCTGTAGGTGTTGTGTGTAGGTGTCCCAATACTTTTGTCTATATAGTGCAGGGGGCTTCAAATCTGGACCTCAAAGCCAGTTCTACTTCACGTTTTCATTGCAACCCCCTAATTAGAGACTTATTTAAACCTGAGATATCAATCGGATGCAATTAATGATGAGGTAGAACAGAAAACCAGCAGGCTCCGGACTTCGCGATTGTTAAATATTTGCCCTATTACAAAGTTAGCCAGTGCGCCAATTTAGGCATTGCAGAAGTCTTGCAGTGCTGTCTGAAAGAAATCATTTTAGAAAAATCATTCCATTAATACTGCAAATAGATGCCTTTTCATTTGTCAAACTAGAATGGAAATATTCTACGAATTTCTCCTTTCATTCTTACCCGCCATCCCATCACTGCACTACAGATGGAGTCATTGGCCTTTGTCTCAAACAGGTACCCCAATCGCCTGGTGTCCAGGTGCACAGGCTCCAGGCCAGCCCAGATGGTCTGGGGCCCAAAGCGAGACACTCTGGGCAGGGGTGGTAGGGTCTGGAGCTCCCTCCAGTGGAGCTTAAGTGTATGATGACCTGAGGCTCTCCCCCTGGGGAGGGACTTCCCTGTATGCAGGGGCGGTGGAGGTGCCGAGGGAGGCATGGGAGGAGGAGGAGGTGGAATTCGGAGACATGCAGACGTTTGATCATTCAGGGAACCTCCGTCTTCCTCAGAGGAATCCGCTCCAATCCAGTCTTCCTCGTCCCACAGATCTGAGAAATCCATGGAGTTGAGGCGTAGACAAGCGGTGGATTTCAGGAAGCAAGACCACGATTGGTCGAGACCTAAGGTTTGAGGCATGTCCTGTATTTGAGCGGAATGTTTAATTGGTCCTTTCATGATTCTTTTGGAGTTGGCCTTCTCAGCTATAAAATTCTGCTAAAAAGTCTTTCTGCTATGTGCAAAAAATTGCAGTAAATTAATGTATGCTATCCTCCCTTCTCAGCTAATAATTGTGATTGCCTTTGTGTGTAGAGATTCAGTCTTACCAATCAGATTTCCCTCTATAATCATACTTCCATTCCAATAATTCTTGTTGTTAACTGGATCATGATCAACAGAAAAGCTTTACCAATAGGATCCCCACAATCCAAAAATTGCTGAAGGTGCAATGATAAGGCTCCTTTGCTTATGAAGAAAAATGTCCTCCTGCCCTTCCTTTAAATTTTTTTCTTTTCAATTGATATAATTTCACTAATCCGATGTGTCCAGATGTGTTCTGGTTCCTTCCTGGGTCGAAGAATTATGCTGGTATATTCAAAAAGGACATATATAGGATAGATATATCTACAAGTTTTCAAGCAGCGACCAGGTTTCCAAGGAAGCCATCTCTCTCTCGAACTGAGTTGTCAACTCTATCCGAGCCACTGTGTATCCTTCCCTGTTTATTTAAGTTGCGCCCATTTCCTTAATTTCCTTATCAAGCGACCATCTCCTGTTTAAATTGCTGCTTGTGTGTACACAACCCTCCCGTATTGGCCTCTGATCATATCTACACCCCCATCACGTTGCATTCATAATGATCTCTTTCACCGCTCTCTTTTATATCTGTCTAACACATAGTATAACACAGAAATGACTGTACAGCCACAATTCCGTCTTCAGGGGTAGGTAAGGCCCACCTAGAGCACACAGGGGCTAGGTTGTGTTCATGGCCTTTGGCATGATTGGCTGACAATTTCACCGGACCCCTCCTACAGTTGTTAGTATCTTACTGAAGACCCCAACAAGCTTGCTCTGAGGAGCCCAGGACATATGTACAGAATTTGAGAGACACCGTTACAGATGGCTATAACGACAGTGTGCCATCTACCTCTTGCACTGAAGAGAAATAGTGCCATCTACCTCACGCACTGAAGTGCAATAATGTGCCATCTACCTCACACACTGACTCAATAGTGTGCCATTTACCTCGCGCGCTGACACAATAGTGTGCCATCTACATCACTCACGGAAGCGCAATAGTGTGCCATCTACCTCACACACTGACGCAATAGTGTGCCATTTACCTCACACACTGACGCAATAGTTTGCCATCTACCTCACGCATTGAAGCGCAATAATGTGCCATCTACCTCACGCACTGAAGCGCAATAGTGTGCCATCTACCTCACACACTGACGCAATAGTGTGCCATCTACCTCACGCACTGACGCAATAGTGTGCCACCTACCTCATGCATTACCTCCACGCCTCCCAGTCCAATTATTTTGTGGCGGTTTCTGTTGCTGTTGTTTTGGTGGCACGCAGAGGACCGACAGCATATTAGACAGGTTATAGGTGGTTTTTGGAGTGTGTGTGTGTGTGTATGTTATTATTAGAAAATGGAAGAAGTTCAAGATGACGGTCAATCACCCTCGGTCTGGGGCTCCATGGAAGATCTCACCTCGTGGGGGATCAATGATCATGAGGAAGGGGAGGGAAAGTGGTCTTGTGGTCTGATGAGACAAAAAATAGAGCTTTTCGGTCTAAACTCCACTCGCCGTGTTTGGAGGAAGAAGAAAGAATAAGTACAACCCCGAGAACACCATCCCAACCGTGAAGCATGGAAGTGGAAACATCATTCTTTGGGGATGCTTGTCTGCAAAGGAGACAGGACAACTGCTCCGCATTGAGGGGAGGATGGATGGGGCCATGTATCGCAAGATCTTGGCCAACAACCTCCTTCCCTCAGTAAGAGCATTGAAGATGGGTCGTGGCTGGGTCTTCCAGCATGACAACGACCCAAAACACACAGCCAGGGCAACTAAAGAGTGGCTTCGTAAGAAGCATCTCAAGGTTCTGGAGTGGCCTAGCCAGTCTCCAGACCTGAACCCAATAGAAAATCTTTGGAGGGAGCTGAAAGTCTGTATTGCCCAGCGACAGCCCCGAAATCTGAAGGATCTGGAGAAGGTCTGTATGAAGGAGTGGGCCAAAATCCCTGCTGCAGTGTGTGCAAACCTGGTCAAGAACTACAGGAAATGTATGATCTCTGTAATTGCAAACAAAGGTTTCTGTACCAAATATTAAGTTCTGCTTTTCTGATGTATCAAATACTTATGTCATGCAATAAAATCCTAATGAATTACTTAAAAATCATACAATGTGATTTTCTGTATTTTTTTGCCTTCTCACCAAGCTGCTTGCCTATTGTCCGGTAGCCCATACCAACCTTGTGCAGGTCTACAATGTTATCCCTCATGTCCTTACACAGCTCTCTGGTCTTGGCCATTGTGGAGTGGTTGGAGTCTGTTTGATTGAGTGTGTGGACAGGTGTCTTTTCTACAGGTAACGAGTTTAAACAGGTGCAGTTAATACAGGTAATGACTGGAGAACAGGAGAGCTTCTTTAAGAGCCGGAATTCTTACTGGTTGGTAGGTGATCAAATACATATGTCATGCAATAAAATGCAAATTAATTACTCAAAAATCATTTTGTGATTTTATGGATTTTGGTTTTGGATTCCGTCTCTCACAGTTGAAGTGTACCTATGAGAAAAATTACAGACCTCTACATGCTTTGTAAGTAGGAAAACCTGCAAAATCAGTGTATCAAATACTTGTTCTCCCCACTGTATATCTATTTATATACAGACTTGCTCAAATTGTTTGGTACCCTTACAGCTCATTGAAATAATGCTTCATTCTTCCTGTAAAGGGATGAAATTAAAAGCTACTGTATCATGTTCACTTGCATGCCTTTGGCTTTGCCTTTGGAAACAATATGCTTATTCGGCAAAGATCTTCTTAAATGGCCTGGGAAACATTTGTTGGTACTTCTTGAAAAGATAATAAATAATTGGATTAAAGTAATATTTTAAACTAAGAAGTTTATTGAATTAGTACCACATAGAAAACAATAGACAAGTAAATGGTTACAAGACTATCTCCAAGCAGCTTGATGTTCTTGTGACAACAGTTGCAAATATTATTAAGACGTTCAAGGTCCGTGGAACTGTAGCCAACTTCCCAGGGCATGGCCGCAAGAGGAAAATCAACCCTAAATTGAAGAGAAGGATAGTGCGAATGGTTGAAAAAGAACTAAGGATTACTACCAAAGAGATACAAGCTGACCTCCAAGATAAAGGTACCACAGCTTCAGATCACACCA
Source organism: Novumbra hubbsi (assembly GCA_016801125.1). Taxonomy (NCBI): domain Eukaryota; kingdom Metazoa; phylum Chordata; class Actinopteri; order Esociformes; family Umbridae; genus Novumbra; species Novumbra hubbsi. The sequence goes on from JACXGK010000759.1 coordinate 39,316, forward strand.
TCTGCCACTTTTTTAGGGAAAGTGGGCTCCATGGAAGAAGACCCAGAAAGACTCCACTTTTGAAAGAAAGACATAAAAAACCCAGACTGGGATTTGTTAAAATGCATATTGACATGCCACAATCGTTCTGGGAGAATGTCCTTTGGACAGATGAGTCAAAACTAAACTATATGTTTGCAATGACAAAATTAAGCATTCAAAGAGAAGAACATCATACATGGAGGAGCATCGTACATTGAGGAGGCTCAGTTATGTTTTGGGGCTGCTTTGCTGTGTCAGTTTACATTTGTTTAGTACACCTAAGGGACAGAGCACAAATTGCCAGGCCCCATACCTGCTAAAAACCTGAGGCCACTAAAGGAATAACACTGGTGTTTAAAGCAATGTCTTGTGTTTGAGGGTTGTCTTTTGTCTGTAATTTTTTTACTTTAACTGACTTTTATCTTTGAAACTGATTTTTATTTTGTGTTGCCAGTCTGTGATCATTTGAAGTGATTTAGAATGTGGTTTTCTGTGCCGAGAAAAGTACAAAAACTTGAAAGAAGCTTAATGTTTTGATGTGTTGAAGGGCCTTGTGTATGGTCCCTGGGTTAGGGCATCTGATGTACGTAGATTTTCCAGAGTGGTACGTGAGGCCTGATCTGATTGTACAGGACTTGAATGTAAAGCTCAACATTAATACATGGTTTGTACTTTTAGGGGTGTTATATGTATTTGATATATACATGTATCCATCACAAACAGGTGCGCTGCGTTTGTTTACTATACCTAAGGGACAGCACAGACCTTCCCAAGCTAAAAAACCTGAGGCCACTGAAGGAATTGCCCTGGAGTTTAAAGCAATGTACTTTGTCATTAAAAACGGGTGAAAAGTGACGCTTTTTTTGTATATTTTTTTCACTTCTGTACGGTAGCAAACATTTGAGATGTAGGCTAACCGTTTTCATAAAGTTTTAAGGACGATTTTGCACAACAGCCATTAAACGCCGCGCATAAACCGAAGTGTTAACTGGTTGCTGCATGAGATTCTGCCCTTCATCGCTTTTTCCCCTCATCTAAGTGGTTTCACAAACTGTCTGTCCTTCATATCCGCCCACATTTTTGCACGCTCCCGTGTCTTGTTTTTGAGTTTTATTTATGGTCGGCGCACTCCCGATGCCGAGCCATGGTTTGTCTCTCACTGACATCATAGCGGATTACAATGTCACATATTTTGGATGCACCACGAAACTCCGGTTGTACACTCCGTGAGAGAATCTTCGTTTTTATCTGTGTTATTTTAATTATAAATTGAAATATTTTTGACAATAGTTGGGAAAGGAACGATGCATTCAAGGTATGGCGTTATAAATGCAACACAATTTGAATTGTGCATTATGTTCTACAATGGGGGAATTTAAATAAATATCCCGTTACGCATATTTTCAGCCTACGTCATTTAAAACATGGTTAAAGTGGCATTGGCGTATGTTTTTTTCTAAAGCATCACAACTTCAAATGTTAAATATGAATTCATTTTCGTTTCTAGACAAAGGGTAAAAGCGAAGCCTCAATGTAGATTTTGGTGCTTGGTTGTGTACTACAGCGTAGTCGAATGTGTGTATTCAAAGACAATCCCCTGTAGAGGTGCAAATGCGAATAAAAAAAGTTGTCGGGGTTAAGTAAGATCTCGCATTACGTAATAACCAACCAGCTGTTTTAGAGACACGCGAGTAAAATGAGGATAATCGTTTTAATCCCAATCCCTCAACCAGCATGCAGCACGATCTGGGGCTCCTGGTGTGATGTATCCTTTCGTTTATACCTAAACTTGCAGGAAAATTTCCCCTTGAAACTTTCCATCACCTGTCATATTTTTCAATTCCACCACCAATAGTGTCTGTCAAAACTGACAACATGCTTTGTCATAGAATACTGAAATGCAGATTAACATGGCTGTTGAGTAATATACTGTACATATAACACCCACACCATGAACTCGCTGTAGGCGACCTTATAACATGTTCGGCCATGATCCGATTTTAGTAATTAATGTACATGCGCAACAGCAATTTTCAAGTGCTGCAAAGTAAAACAAATAGTCATTAAATACTGAGTCTTATCCGTACTGCCACTTAATTTAATCTCAATGTGAAGGATCTGTCTGTACTTTTGACTGTAGTGCTTATGGGGCCCTAGGAATCCATTCAGGACACAACCTGCAGACATTCTGAGTAACCGTAAACATTTGCCCGATCCCCTTTATCCATCGACAGGTCGGTGTGAGGGAAAGGCTCGGGCCAGGTATGCTGCGCCATCGGGGGGCTAACGACTCTCGCGGCGTGCTCTTCTCATCCGGGGAGACCTCGGACAACGACTGTGAGGTAACAGGACGTGGCACCCCCTGGGTCTGTTTGAGAGTTCGAGGTCTCATTGTGCATGTGCAGCAGGGCAGTGTTTCCCAAAGAGTGTCTGTCTGTACGTGAGTGAGAGAGACACAGACAGTGACGTTAACAATGACGTCAGCAGAGGCGCTAACAGAGAGACAGTGATGTTAATAATTATGTTAGCGGAGGAGCTAACAGAGACGGGGATGTTAATAATGACGTTAGCAGAGGCGCTAACAGAGAGACGGAGATGTTATGCTGAGGGTCACTGTTGTGCTCTAAACAGCATGGGATGTACTTTGTAACCTCTGCTGCTGTTCTGCTGTCCAATTAGTTACGGGCTAATGGCTCCAGATAAATCATTACTACTTCCTGCGCTCTTTATTTTTATTTGCTCTCTGGATCTCTACCAGTTTTACACTTGAAATTGAGTTTCCATGGCGAGGGCGGACAGTGAGGAGTTCTGAAAAGCAGAATCAACAAGCTCTGTGTAATTAATGGCTTTGCGAGAAGGTGTTAAGGTTCCCAGATAACCGTCATTGTAAATGGCAGCTGAAAAGTACCAACTGGCCTGGCTTTTGTACCCTAGTCAGGAGCAAACCCAGCGGGGCCAGGACCCAGTGTCGGGCTGCAGATGGAAACAGAAAAGCATTAACCTTCCGTGTAAAACACTATGCTCAATCCTCTTCGGATATGCATTATTTTTTGAATTTGTCCTTATCCCATTCATTTTGCTGAAAACCCTGATACTGTCTCTCTCTCTTTCTCTCTCTCTCTTTCTCTCTCCCCCTCTCTCTCTCATATGACTCGTATGCATTGGCCTCTCTCTCATACAACTCTGAATACATCTCGTACTGACTCTCATTCATTCCATACATACTCGTCCATTCATGACTCTAAAGACTGACTCCATCTTAAACACCTCTCTCTCTCTCTCTCTCTCTCTCTCTCTCTCTGTCTCTCTCTACATGGGGGCGAGCTGTGGAGAGGTCGGCGTGGTGTGTTTGTGTGGTACCAACCCCTGCCCACTGTCCTCTGAAACACAGAACCCCGTACGAAGTGTGGTTCTGTCTTCGTTACGTAACCCTAATGTTATAGTCATATCCAAGGCACCAGTCAGCCTGGAAACTATCGACTTCAGCTCGTCTTGCACTGGCTTTGCCGGAATGCATTTGGAAAACCTCACATCTGTCTTTCCACATCTACGCGTTTTTGCAGACATAAATATCCCCTGACCCGCTATTTTTCTCTCTGTCCGTCGCTCTCTCGCTCAGGACACGGCGAAGTGCGACCGCTGCTCTGA
>JACXGK010000759.1:43084-65910 GCA_016801125.1 Novumbra hubbsi
GGTGGGGGGGGGGGGGGGGGGGGGGGGGGTCGCTCACTTGTGGGACTGTGTTTGACCCGTGTGTGCAGGAGCAGTGTGTTTTGTCCGACCCTCGTGGGAGACAGCGATGCCGACGCCGACATCGAGGACACAGACTGCAGGTTCGAAATCCCCCATACGCGCGCACTCACCCCGCCGACTGAAAACACCCGGCACGCGGCCATTCGACCTAATGTCCGCTCCGTTTTGGCTACGGTCCCCCCTCGACCGGCCCAGGCTACAGGAGCCGGGCTCCCTCCAACGGGTCAGCTCCAGAAGGCGGAGGAGGGTTAGGGTGGCGCGGCAGGACACCACGGAGAGCGAGGACGACGGCGGGAGGAGTCACAGCAGCCACCGCTGGAACCTCCGGCTCAGTCCCCACCGGGCCCACGACAGGAGCATCCTAGAGGTAAGGCAAGGACTCCCGTCGCAAGCTGACCGCAACACACAAGACACACAACACATAACGCAACCATATCATAGGTCTCTCTTTTCTCTCCCCATACACTTATCTCTTTCCATCTCTCTCTATCTCCTGGTGGCGCGTTCCATTTCCTTCTCCCTCTCAGGAGAGCGTATCACAGGTCAGGCCCCTGGTGATCCGTCGGCCCAGCTTCGGAGACCGTCTGGTGCCTCCAGCGGAGGAGCCAAGTACTGTACCCAAATGGCTCCTGTCCCTGTGGCCCTCGTACCTCTCGCTGCCCATCACGCTCCTCCTCTTCCTCCCCCTGTCTGTCTCCTTAGTCATTGTCATCGTGTCTTTTTTGTTTTTGCTGCCTCGGGCCAGTACATGACCGCGCGTCTCGGTTACAACAGATCACTGAGTCATTCCTTGATTCGCAAGTCGCCCCTCATAACACCGCGGTTCAATTTCTGTGCGTTTATAGTGTGAACACATCTCCTCAGGCCGTTAAGCCGAAGGCATGTTATTTCGATTTGGTCAAATGTATGAAGTGTAAATACTGTACAGGACCAAAAAGAAAAGTTTGCCTAATAAGGAATGTAACAATTGGAAGTTGGAAGTAACGATGTTTGTCTTCTGCGGGGTTATTAACATATTTACGTAAGCAGATTGTTTTAAACATAACCCCTTTCCACATAACACACTCTTTCAAAAGGCAGCTTAAAATATACAGATCTCTCGTCTTTGACTATCAATCTTGATCGTTCTATTTCAGAATAAAATTCAAAAGACCTTTAATGGCTGAATACATTTTTACAATGGTGCAGTGCTTGACCTGGGCCGGAAAGGTCCAGAACTGCATTGCGGTACTTGCAATTTTAGGGAAGCAGCATTCCGGTTCCTTATTTAGGCATGACTTATTCACACTTACATTTTGATGTACATAGTCCAATGTGCAATTTGTCAGTTCCTGCACTTATTTCATCCTGAGTCAAGCGCTACAAATTATGTAATGGTGCCGCTAGTGTTAGACAATGTAAACACAAAACCTCTTTTTCCTCTCTCTGTCTTTCTATCTCCATCATTTCCAAAAATAGACCTCTTGGATAGCTGCTTGAATGGTTCGAGGGTGGGAAGGGTTTTTAGGTCACACGTTTTGTAGGCTCAACATAAGATTTTAGTTTTTTTCAAACTATGCAATGTACTATTTTTACTCTACCCTCTCCCCTGAATTCTCCTTTTGATTCTGTCTGTCTCCCCTCTCCCTCTATCAAGAAAGATAACCCGTCACCCCCCTTCTACTCTCACCCCTAACCCAGTAATACCATAGACCTATACTAGAAACTAGCCTCATTCAAGTGAATAGCAAGAAACAGGATTGTACGAACATGGCTTACTCTATTCAGTGATCGCATCTCAAATGGATCATTGTTCTGTACGAATGTATAATGTATTTTTAGACAGTGAAGACGGAAGTTAATAAAAATATGAAATGGTCAACGAGGTTACCATTTAATGGAGTCCTCATAAATGTCTTGCACTGTAAGTTTTTGTTTATGAGAGGACCATTAACGTTTGGGTGTAAACATGGTTATTTCAAATTGTCTGTTTAGCTTGTTTGACGGATGTATTTATCCACGACTTATACAGTATGTTTATAGTGTATTGCATGCGGGTGCTAGCTTATTAATATTAAGACATTATTAAGTGTGAAAAAGTACCTTCATTCATTCATGGTTTTATGGTTTCATGTGGTTTCATTAAATTTTTTGGGGTCTTGTTGCCTACCATGTACATTTGTTTTTCTATTTCTTTGTGGGGCAAATTAATAAAATAAAACTATGTAGATACATAGTTTGTTTTTATAGACAAATTATTCTTGGAACTTGCAGTACATAAAATGATACATAGACCTTAGACAAAAACTGAAACAAACAAAAGAACATGCAATAAAACGCGACGTACGAAGGGAATTGTTTTGTTTAACAAATACTATTTCATGGCAGATGTTGTTTAGTATGCCCATCTGGCATTCTGGCATCTGGCATTACATTCATTTTCCTAAAAAACAGCACCCTTCTTTCAGTATTGAATGGTATTGAGTGAACAGTAATATGCCAAAATGCCATTGATAAACTGATAGAACTTAGAATTCCATGTTCAGGCAATAACACTATTGACGTGCCTTCTAGGAATCTTTTATTCTAAACGCTGTCTGGAAAATCCCTGGTATTTCAGATTTGTCTCCCAACAAAGAAATCCCAAGTGTGATAACTTTATTGTATGTATTTTCCCTTTGCTTCTCTGACTTTCAGTTCTATATTTGAAATAAAATACTACTAACATTCTATCTATCCTGCATTGTACCTCATTTGGCCCCACAATTCTCAGGATTTCACATGCATGAAATCCCATTTGACAATTTGCTTGTAACATGTTCAAGCACTTTACAGTGGTAGACTGTAAAGCAAGTCTACTATTACATTGTTCTCTGACTCCCCCTTATGTTGACACACAGCAAATCCGCTACTGCTTTTCGATTTGTAATGACATATGATGAGGTAGTGAGAACAAGACAATGAGAGATGAGTGGTGAGCATTTTTATACTTTCTCTGCCTTTCTTCAAATAACAAAAACTTCTATGTACTGCACAAACCTCCTAGAATAGGAACCCCTTCTCTTACCAATCAAAGTTATCGATGACTTCACCACACAGATTACACCAAACAGAAACATACCTTTGCCTGTGGAGAGACTTTTCGTTACTTATGCGTGATGATGACCACTCTGTTCTGGCATGAAGTAAAATTGGACCCGATGGATATGACCTGGATATCTGTATCAAATACTATGCCAGGATTCCAAGTCTTTTTCCCTCCCATATACATTTTTTTGTCATACTTTAGGAAACATTTTGATAGAATGAGTTTATAGGACTTAGCATAACTTTAACTCTTAAAGTGAATATAATACTAATTCTCATTTGTATGAACCTGCAATTAAAAAAGGCTCAGTGTGGCTTGATGGCCATATAGGACATCAATCCCTCATGAATCCAGGGATACTAAGGCCCAAATTTAGAAAATGTCCATTCTACCCTCTGACCCCCAGAGGTTGAGTCATTTCTGCCTTAGACCTTGGAGCAGATGTTCCTATCCGTAGAGAATTACAGCCATGTTAAGAGGCTGGGGTTTTTCAGTGGTAGCAAAAAAAATGTGATTCCCATTTCAAGTGTTTGTCGTTTCTCCTGAAATAATGAACTTAAAGTAGGCAAATGGCAGCAGTGACTGAGCAGGGGAGGGAGAGAACATCACGACGGTGAGGAGTAGGAGCGTTGAAAGTAGAGTGAGGGCACTGCTCCCTGTGAAAAAGTATACGGACAGAAGGGCAATGAGGGTTAAATAAAGAAGAGACAGCCTGAACCGCCAGTTGGAAGATGACTCACATTTAGGTACACTGCCCACACATTCTCTCAAAACCTGCTCTCTCTCACACACACACACACACACACACAAACACACATACAAATCAACGGTACAATAGGTGAGGCCTATAAAGAGGTGAGTTACTCAACTGAATTCTCCCTCCTCTCAGCTAATCTCCATGGCAACCATTTGATTCTTGCGGAAAGACAGACTTGTTCATAACTAGATTGAAGCTTGCCAGATCTGAACTACCCACAGGGGCCAGTTAATAAAATAGCATGCACATCTGCTGCGTTACAGCCTCATGAAACACACTAATCATAATTCATGTGTTCATCTTGTTTTCGCTAACTGCCGGTGGCAGTGGACATTAAAATGTATTAGAAATAAGATACAACAGAGGGCTACGGCCTTGAGATGCTTAGACGTGAGAAAGGGTTTTGAGCATCTTTAACAGACTCCGACGGCATGTCTAAGTCAATACATAAGACCACAGAAACCTGAATGGATAATTCCTCTTTTATTTCTTTCACTGTTTTGCCTAAAGATGTTTACTGTTTCGGATTAAGTACAAATCGTGGTAGGCACTCTTGTTTCATGACAGTCAACAAGTCCTACAGGCTCTTGTTAGTTTTCCCCTGAACTACACAGCTATGTGGTCCGATGAAGCAAAGAAGGTTCTTGAATTGTACAAGTAGTGCCAATGTCAGTGTCTGGGCTTAAAGGTGGACCAGAGGTTGATTGCAGCACTATTGGTTGTTGTAAGGGTGTAGACGTGTTTAAGGCTCCGAGCTGTCAGACCAGATATTTGGCACGGTGTTTGGTTACATATCAGGGCCACACAAGGGGTGCATACAGGGGTCTCTTCACAGTCCCCCGGTCCAGAACAGAAGCTGGGAGGGGCACAGTTTCTAACAGAGCCACGCTGATGTGGAACTAAATACCACCCAAGAGAACTCAAATGAGCAATAACAGATGTTTTCTTTTAAACTGTTTATATTATGTTGGTTATGTATTTCATCATGGTGTTTAAGTTGAATGCAATATAAAATATTTAGTGTTATTGTATGCATTATTTTTCTTTTCTAAAAATGTTTCTGTGTGGAGGACAGGAAGAGAAGCAACTCCCAAGGCAAAGACTATAATGGGTATCCTAATAAACACAAAATGCGCCATAATCAGAAGCTATTTGACAAACAACAATGTCATGACATTTGACCTTAATTCATCTCTATAATATTTAATAAGGGAAATAACTAAAATGTGTAAACATTGTACGGCCCTTAATGTAACATTTTATTTTCAGAGCTTCACCAAAAACAACAAAATGACTAATAAAAATGAAATAAAGGCCAAGTTATATTAAGAAGTCTTTAACAGAATAACGAAATGCATGTAATGTAGTGGGGCTCAGGCAAGGGTAAAAGGGTTTCCTTTTCAAAATGATAAACAAGCCCCCTCGACCCATGTGACCCCTATCCCATAATGTCTGGCTGTGGAGGGTCGACACATTTCTGCTGACCTTTGAAACATGCCACACTGCTACTGATCCCTCAGTCACATGCCCCAGGACCCATTGGTAGGCAGTCAGCCCGCGGCATGTCTTGGAGGAGCTTCAGGATTGGGGGAGCTGCAACTGGCTCCAAACCATGTCTAGGGCGTTCCCATATTCCCTATTCTGCAAGATTAAGAAAACTAAAAGGATTCAAACAATTTATTCATATCGGGCTGTTCAATGTTTTAGCGCATCCACAACTTCTCGTTACTGCCGAGCACCTAGTAAAGTTACATGGCATTTGACTGAGCAAAAACTGAAAGAAACGGACAATGATTTAAAGTGGGACGTATGTGCTGATATGTGCAAAGTGTATTTATTGTACCATTCCCCCGAACCCACCAATAAGTCAACATCAGCGAGAGAAAAAGACCAGCCTCACTTGTTTACTGTTAAGTCTGTTTTGTAGAGCTTCAGGATTACATCTAGTGGCTTGATAGGTCGTGAAGGATATATAAAGGGTCTGGCCAAACTGGAGTAAGTTCACACAAGGAGAGGGAATGGAAAGACAAGCCTGATGACCACATTGAGAGTGAAGACCACAGTAAGATCACAGGCAGTCAATAGCGGAACTAAAATGTTTACATCAGGCAGTGTTTAGACATTAATATAACTGTTCTTTTTGTGGTGTATATTTTAAACTAAGTCTGCGCAAAGTCCATGACTTCATGCTTGTTTAATGTGGGGAAGAGATGTTGGCAGTTTCTGGCTAGTGTCTTATGTAACATTCAAAGATTTTACTTGATTTACTTACTTTGTTTGGACAAAGCCAGATTGTGGTTTTGGTCTTTGTGATGGCTTTTGCTGGACCCTCCTTACAGATGGCTTTGGAGAATGCGTTTAGCAAAGAACTAAGCACCAAAGAGCATAATATAGTGGCATATGAAGAGGGAGAAGATAATGCATGGGAGGCCAATGAAACAGATAGTGACAATCAGGTGAATGTAGTAAATGAAGATAATGAAACTGAAAGTTTCATAAACAGTGAAATTGACATAGACACAGAGACAATTGAAGATGAGGATGAGGAGGTTCAAAATGTGAAAGAAAAGTGGGAACACGTTGAAGAGCTTACAGGTGAGACAGAGGATACAGATTTGGTAAGGGTATACAGTTGGACATCCTATGCCAGAGAAATGTTCCAAACCCTGAGGCAGTTCAGGGAGTCATCTTTCCTAGTTGACCTGATTCTGATCACTGAGGATGGGCAACATCTCTATGCGCACTCCCCTGTCCTGGCTGCTGTCAGCTGCCTCGTACACCAAAGACTGCTCACATGGGATAAAGAGATGGAGGGGAGAAAGAGGCGAGATGTTGACATGCCGTCCAAGATATCCATCCGTCTGGGTCCTGAGGTGGAGAGCGAAGGGCTGACCGGGGTGCTGGAGTTTGCCTACACCGGGTTAATATCAGCTCTGGACCGAGACACGTTGGCCCAGATACAAGCAGCAGCTACAACACTAGAGGTCCCAAGAGTTTTAAAACTGTGCTGTGAAGAGGAGGAGAAGATAAAGAAAGGAGAAGAGAAGGCAGAAAAGGAGGTTCTTGTTGATGAACAGATGAAGCTCAATCTTCAGTCGATCAGACAGCTCTGGAAAGACAGAGTGGGTTGTGATGTAGAACTTGATGTCGGTGGGAAATTATTTCACGGTGAGTAGATGGCAGTGAAAATCTATCGTGACTATACAATGCGCACTTATTGGAAACTATACACTGATGAGCCAAAACATTATGACCACATGCCTAAAATTATGTTGGTCCTCTAACTGCCGTCAAAACAGCACTGACCCGCTAAAGCAGGGACTTTACAAGACTACAGGAGTTTTGGTATCTTCCATCAAGACATAAGCAGCAAGTCCTGTAAGTAGCAAGGTGGATCATCTAGACCTCCTGTAGGTTCGGACCAGATATGATAACTTTTGATGGCAATCAGTGAGCCTAGGGCGCCCAAAACCCTTTCCAACAAACTCTCGCCAGTTTGTGTGTGAGCCCTTCTTGGACGACTGTAAATAGGTAATCACCACTGCTGACAGGGGGCACATGACAAGCCTTGCAGTTTCAGAGATCAGCTCTGACCAAGTGTGGGCATAACAATTTGGCAGTTGTCAAAGTCGCTCAGGTCTTTACTTCTGCCCATTTCAAGACATTCACTATGAGAAGTGATTGTTCGCTAACCTTCTAATCTATTGTGAACTTGACATGTGCCCATTTTAATTAGGAGATCAACATTATTCGCTTCACCTGTGTATAAAATGAGGTGTTTGGCTAATCAGCGTACAGTACTGAGCAAAAGTCTTAGGCCTGGAGAATTTTACTTGAAGTCATTTATTTGGAAAGTGTTTATTTGGAAAGTGTTTATTTGGAAAGTGTTTATTTGGAAAGTGTTTATTTGGAAATATTTATATGTATATATATATATATATACAATTCACAAAAAAAGTAATTAAACACTTAGTCATCGCAGTATAACACCACGTCAATTAAACATTAGGGATATCAATTAGTCCAGAATGGAAGAATAAGCAGTTGTGAATCAATGCCACCTGTTTTGATGCAAATGAAAGTGACAACAAGTAAATTGGAGAGGCAATAGCAATACAACCCTGCAATAAGGGAATGGTTTTACAGATGGTGGCCACTGACAATTGTTATCTATTTATCCTTCCTGACTGATTCTTCTCTAGTTTTGTGTTTGGCTAACTTCCCTGTCAATACTGTTAGCTGAGGCGGTACCCTCAGCCCATTCAGGTTGCACAGGCAGTCCAGCTCCTCCAGGATGGCCCATCCATATATGCCATCGCAAGTAGGTTGGGGTAGGTTAGGTAGGCTACCAGAGCCCCAAACCTTCAGCAGACTACTGGTGTGTATGTTTCTGACCAAACTATCTAGTGGGACCTGTGCTCACAGCCCTTCACCGTGCAGCTCGATTGGCTTTCGTCAGATAACACCAGAATTAGCTGGCTCGCTATTGGCGCCTTGTTCTCTTCACAGAGGAGAGCAGGTTCACACAGAGCACACGTGACAGATGTGAGTCTGGAGATGCTATGGCAAATATTATGCAGCCTGCAACATCATTGAGCATGTCTGGTTTGGCAAGGGGTCATTAATGGCCTGCGGAGGGATATACTTGGAGGGTCACACAGGCCTCCACATGCTAGCTAACAGTACCCTGACTGTTTTAATGCACCTGGATGAAATCCTCAGACCCATTGTCAGACTTTACGCTGGTGCAGTGGGCCTGAGTTCTTTCTGGTGCAGGACAATGCCCGGACCCATGTGTCATGACTGTGTAGGCATTTCCTGGATAATGAAGGCATTGATGCCATTGACAGGCCCTCACATTCCCCAGACTTGAACCTAGTTGAGAACCTCTGGGACATTAAGTATCAATGCATCCGATGCCACCAGGTAGTGCAACAGACTGTTCAGGAGCTCACTGATTACTGTTCAGGAGCTCCCTGATTACGGTCTGGGAGGAGATCCCAGCAGACAATATCCTTCTTCTTATCAAGGGCATACCCAGACGTTGTCAGGAGTGCATACAGGCATGTGGGAGCCATACACACAACTGATGTGTGTGTATGTAGAACCACTTACTACCCAAATAAAGCTTTACCTTGACTTACAAGTGCCTAAGACAGTTGCACAGTACTGTGTTTGCATTATTAGGGGCTCGTCCAGGATAAAGCAATTACATCATGCATGTTTATAATGGTAACAATAATTTGAGCATGCTATAATACCATGTTACCAAATAACATGTATTATAATCTAGTATGATGAAATATAATTATATAATTAATTACAATTTGAAAATATAAATATTAGTTAAATGAATAACTTGTATTCATTAATGTAATGATAATATTTGGGGGAAAATCCATAAAATAAAATGGATAACGTTAACACCTGTCACGGTCGTAGTGTGTGGGCGAACCAAAAGCAGACATTTTGTAAATAAAGTAAAGGTGATTTAATCCAATAACATAATAGACAAACTAACACGAACTGTAAACGCTAAAAGCAAAGGTGCTGTACAAAACAACAAAACAGAACTTAAATAGTTTACAAAGAACATGTAGCAAATCCAATCAGAGTCAACTGAATGCAGCTGCTCTGACTGGAGAGCCCACAATGGCATAGAGAGGGCTAGAAGCCTCACTATCCAGCATGCCCTGAAATGGCCATGGGCCCGCAGCCAGGGCATGACAACACCCTCATCTGTAACAATTCACAAATCTAATAAGCTAGTAAAGCAGGGGTCTCCAAACCGTTCCACGGAGGGCCGAGTGTCTGCAGGTTTTCGTTCTTTCCTGTAAATTGGTTCCAGGTTCAGACCTAAATAACCAGATGAGGGTAGACCTAACCAATCTGTGACATCATTAATCAATCAAGTACAAGGTGAGAGTGAAAACCTGCAGACACTCGGCCCTCCGTGGAACGGTTTGGAGACCCCTGTAGTAAAGCATAAAGTATATTATTACAAACAAATATACATTATATTCTAAAAGCTAGAAATTAATGTTGTTATGAACTGCTATGAAATAGCAGACAAAAAACATTCCGGCTTATTTTATTTTTTATTTTAGATCAGCGATCAGTATAAAATAAATGTACATAGAAATGGGGTATTTTTCAATTTAATCAATTAAATATTTTCAGAACGTGTGGCCAATTGGAGGTGTATTTTTTCAATATTCAAACACAAAAAAATGTCCTTGATAATATTTATGTATTACATTTTCAAACATACAATGAATTACATAATTATTTCCCTATACAAGCGCTAAGTTTTGGCACCTCTGACCGCACATCATGTACAATACTCCGTGAACGGACGCATTTTCAAGGTAATCTACAAAGAATTGTTTTTTTTCCTTGATTATAAATATTATCAAGAATAGAGAACAAATAGCAATCAACAGCTAGATATGTAGAGACAGAGCAGATAGAAAATAGTAATCAAAGTTTTAAAAGGTCCCGTAAATGCCTAAGAACATTATAATGTTATTGTTATGAAACCAAGCAATTTAAAAGATTAAAATCAAATTGTTTGTGGTATAGTATTTCACATTAGATCACTGTGGGTTCCTAATCTGCAAGTCAAGTAGAGTTGTTTTGACAATATTATGGTAAAGTTTGGGGTCAGGTTTAGCCGTAATCATGATGATAACAAATAGAGTAACACATTTCTTCTCTCTCTCCTCAAAGTTCACAGAGTACTCCTTGCTGCAAGTAGCGACTACTTTCGGGCAATGTTCTCCAGTGGTATGAGGGAATGCAAGGAGCTTTGTGTGGCCCTTCTCTATGTGGAGGCTGCTGAGCTGGAGGCCCTGATTGATTGCTCCTATAGCGGGTCTCTCCCACTCAGCTGGGCGAGGGTTTTTGAAATCACAGGCACTGCCCTACAACTACAGTTTCAGTATGCCCTTCACATGTGCTTCACATTTCTGGAACAGGAAATTGATACACACTTTTGCCTAGATGTGGTCTCCTTCGCTGAGGCTTTTGGGATTCTGGATCTACTTAAAATAGCAAATGACTTTGTTTTGAGACACTTCCCAAATGTTGCATCTACTCCAAAATTCCAAGACCTGCCAGCCGAAAGGCTTAGACAATACCTGAAAAGCAATTCACTCTATGTTCCCTCTGAGCTGGTGGTTTTCAAGGCAGTCTTTGACTGGGTCCAAGCCTGTCCCACCCAAAGGATTGAACTTACGGACGAACTGCTGAAGAATGTCTACTTTCCTCTCATGACCTTCACGGAGTTCAAGGAAGTTAAAAAAGCTAAACTGTGGACAGAACACAACATGGAAACTCTCTACCTTACTATTCTGGATAGCTTTTGCTCCTACAATGATGCGCCTTGGACTCTGTGCAGGGTCTACCAGCCCAAGGACATAATAGTCTTGGTTGGTGGAGACCAGATCTCAATCGACTTAAGCCGGCGAATGCCCAGCCGAGAAGTGTGGTTTGTGAATTCTCTGAGGAACTATACAGGCATTGTAAAAAACGTAAAGTGGAAGTTCCTTGGAGAGATGCCAACAACACCAAGGCTTAGCCATGAGGTGGCAGTCCTGGCAGGGAAGTTGTACGTGGTTGGGGGACAGTATTATCACGGCAGAGTTTTGGTTTTTAACTTGGTCTCCAGGTAAGCAAAGACTCCTTGGTTTGTAAAAAACAATTAGTCCATCGGCAATCTACATTTTTACAAACAGCATTATTTTATCTTTTATCTAATCTTCTTGTCTTTCAGATACGATCCGCTTCGGAACAGCTGGGAGCAACTGGCAGACTTGCAGGAGAAGAGGTGTAACTTTTCCATGCTTGTGCTGGAGGGGATGTTGTATGTCATTGGAGGGGATACTAATGCAGAAAGTAACCTTGACAGCGTGGAGCGTTACTGTCCCAACACAGATTCCTGGAGGTAAGGTTCGATTTTAAAGATCTGAAAGGGGATAGTAACACTATATTGCTTGAGGAAGTTCATGTTGGTCAACTAGAAGATTCAATCGTTTGAAGGATTAAAACTGTGTTTCTGTTTGCTTGGACCGTCTATTATAGCTATGCCCGACCCTTGGATATGAGCTTGAGTTGTCATGCTGCCACAGTGTTGGATGGAAAAATCTTCATCTCAGGTGGATATCATCGTAGGTACCAGTGTCTGACAACCATGTTCACATACAACCCTGACAGAGGAACTACCTTCCTGGCAGAGATGAGCCAGCCCCGTGCCTATCACTGCATGGAGACTTTACATGGCCATATGTACGTGGCAGGTGGAGTCACCAATGATCAAAACATGACATCAATTGACCAGTGGACCTGCGAGGTTTACAACCCTGTTAGTGACACCTGGAGTGCCTTTACAAACCTGCCCATCCCCCATATTGGAGCAGCCTCTGTAGTTCATGAGGGGATGTTCTATGTGCTAGGAGGGTACTGCAAAGAGAACTACAGGGAAACCAAAATAGTGCATCGCTATGAACCGACTTCATGTAAATGGCAGAACCTGGGCAAGATGCCCGGACCCAATAATGACACACGAGCCTGTCTGCTCCACCTGCCTGACCACTTCAGACATTAAAGTAATGCTGAGATGTAGAGTGGCAGAGTAGTGAAATGTTTCCAAAAATAACCAGCTAAACCCTCTCACAAATTTTCTTCCGTTTTTTGGAAAATGGAGATCCCTAAGTCGATTAGGGTCAGGGGAGGAGTATGGGTTATGATTAGGTTTAGGGTTGGCACAAGTACTGGTCAAATGTTCCTGGAGAGCTGCCTGTTTTTATTCCAACCCTAAATGCAATATTGATAGTTAGCTGATCTATAATCTCAATCATAGTTATAGAGTTATTGACATGGTTAGGACATAGAACGAGACACTTATTTTATAGCCATCTGAAATTTGTCTTGCCTTCTCTAATGCATTATATTACCAAACAATTACCAATTTGTGTTCACAGAAAATAAACTGCAACTTTCAACAGACTGACCAAAAAAATATTGTAACAAAATACATGTTAATGTGAAAAAGGCTCTACCCTTTCATGAACAAAAATGCAAACCTGATATTGGTCAGCACTGTGAATAGGGCTTGTTATTCTTGTTTTGATACATGCAAGATAAATTGTTTTACAAATTTCCAACTACAAAATAAACCTTTTTGCTGTCAGTATTTTAGGTTTTGGAATGTTTGTAGTTCTCGATCTTTATTGTATAACTTCTGTACATTATTTTTGTACTTAGAACTGTGTTCTGGAGACAGATCCAACAAGCAAACTTTATTCTGGTAATGGCTGCCCACCATCTTGTAGATGCTTTTCCAAGATTTTGAAAGAATAATAGCAAAGTGAGTGTTTTGAATCCATTCGTCGTAAAAAAGCTGAGGATACCTGTGTATGTATACAGCAATGACAACACTGTATACAATTACATTTTAGGCATTTAGCAAACACTTATCCAAAGCAACGTACAGTAAGAGTTGTGAGACATGGGTTCTTATTGGTTTACTTTTTAACTGTAAGAGTAAAATCATAAAAGACTATGTGAATTGGTGTGTGGATTGTTGTTTTCGTTATATAATAAAATCGTACAATCATAAAATCGTAATCCTTTTTAAGTTTCAGTGGGTGTCAACTGTCACGACCGAGTGGTGGAACCAAACGCGTACATTTTGGAAGAACAGTGAATTTATTTGAAACAAAACACAAACTGAACACAAAACACAAAGGGGCTGTAAACCAGCAGCAAAACATATAACTAACTAAACATAAAACACACTGCGAATGGACTTACATATAAACATGGAACGTATCCACAGAACAACCCTAAAACAACCAAAGAGTGATAACAGCCGTAAACTGAGGCAAAAAAACAATAAACCACACCGGGTGTGGATCATAACTAAGCTTAAGTAGGCTCCCCAATCAGAGACAACTGACAACAGCCATCTCTGATTGGGGAGCCCTGAACAACAGCATAGAGGTGCCTAGAGGCACCACTACACGGCACGTCCTGGCTGTGAGCCCGAGGCACAAAAGATGCCCAGGGGGCCCCAGCCAGGACGTGACATCAGCATAGTTACAATGTAATCAGAAGAGATGATAATTAATAAGCAATATGTTTTCATCTGATGATTAACATCTGGAATAATTAGTTGCTTTCTCTTTCCTATCCTTAATCCACACCTCCCTTGCAATAGAGTTGTTAAAACATTGTTAATTTCTGTCCTAGTAACATTATAGCAATGTCCATTCGATTTGTGTTACTTTTTTATTGACTGAGACCTTTTATTGGGAGTTTTTTCAAAAATGTTACAATGATTTAAATGTTTCAATATGTTTTTCTTAAAGTTGGTGATCTTGTGATTGTTAAACTAATTAAATTTTAGGACGAAATTTATTTTTTTAGACTATGTAGAACAATCACACAATTAAGAGGCATTAAGTGACAATAAATAATATACAATTTGTCTGTACTTACATCAATCCACTTGCAATTTATTCTGGGCACAGCACAAAATTGTCCTTAAAGACAAGGGCTCAAATGAGGTCCTACCATGTCTCAGAGGTCCTGTATGTGAATTTGCATCATATGATTACAATAAGAAGTAAGCTTTCCAGAACTACACTGTATTCCCAGCATATGACCAGTCTGTCTACTCGACTTCCATCACCCACTGCATGTCAAGCAAAATAGACAGATGATCTGACAATTGGTTCCAAACCATGACACCTCAATCTGGCAGTTAAAAAGAAATTCAGACCTTCATATATTACAAAAAGCAAGTTAAACATTTGATTAAATTTTTTGTTTCAATCAAGAAAAAAATCTAGTGTCTAAAAATAATAGAATAAAAAATGTATAATACAGAATGTTTGACAGCTCTAATTAGCTAATTAATTCAAAACACCTGCAAAGGTTTATTAAGTATGTTATTTTATGCACTCAACACGAGGTTGGGGCTATTTTTGCATGAATTACTGCATCAATACCACGTGGCATGGAGGCAATCAGCCTGTGGCACCGTTGTGCTGTTATAGATCCTGGTTGTATTATAGTGGCCTTTAGTTTGTCTGTGTTGTTGGGTCTACTGTATATCATTTTCCTCTTGACAATTCCCCATAGATTCTCTATGGGGTTCAGGTCAGGCGAGTTAGCTGGCCAATCAAGCACAGTAATACTGTGGGCAGAAATCCAGTTGCCAGTCATGTTGGCATCCGTCTGGAAAAGGAAATCAACATCTCCATAAAGCTTGTCAGCAGATGGAAGCATGAAGTACTCTAAAATCTTTTGGTAGACGGCTGCATTGACTCTAGACTTGATAAAACACTGTGGACCAACACCAGCAGATAACATGGCACCCCAAATCACCACTGACTGTGGAAACTGCTCACGGGACTTCAAGCAACTGGGATTCTGTGCCTCTCCACACTTCCTTCAGACTCTGGGACCTTGATTTCCATATGAAATGCAACATTGGCTTTTGTCTGAAGTAAGGACTTTGGAACACTGAGCAACGATACAGTTCTTTTTCTCCTTCGCCCAGTTAAGATGTTTCTGACAGCTCATTTCCTGTGGTGGCTCTTGATGCACTGGCTCCAGCCTCAGTCCTCTCCTTTTAAAGTTCCCCAAAGTTGTGATTGACAATCATTTGATTTACAATCCTCTCAAGGCTGCGGTCATCCCTGTTGCTTGCGTATCTTTTCCTACCAATGTTTTCTCTTCCAGTCAACCTTCCATGAACTTGTTTTGATACATCACTCTGCAAACAGCCAGTCCTTTCAGACTTTCAGGGCAAACTTCTGTGGCTTACCCTCGTGGAGGGTGTCAATGAGTCAAAACAACTGTCAAGTCATCAGCCTTCCCCATTAATGGGGTTGTGTATACTGAGATATTGAAATCTCTGGGAGTTGATTAGCTGACTGGTGCTCTTCTCTTGGTGCTTTTCTCTGGTCGACATTTCTGTATTAAAACATTTTATGTATCGTTTCTATTTAATTTCTATTAGCTGTAAGCCATAACCATCAAGATTAAGTAAAAAAAGAAATATTCACTTTATGTGCAATGAATGTAGAATATATAAAGGTGTCACAATGATCTGAATGACAGAAAACCCAGCGATTAATAAAACATACAAGAGGACTTAATTTTTCATCACAGGTCCATGCCTAATGCAGTTGTTGACAAGGCAAAAGGAGACATGTTGTACAAATGCTCAATAGTGACTGTTAAACGTGAATAAAATGTTGTTACAATACAATGGTTCTCGACAGATGTGTTTGCTTTAACCTTTGTCAATAAATACCTCATGTCAAGTTATGTTCAGGGATCTTATTCTTTAGCTTTTTCACGCCCCTTTTTCCTATATCCTTGAGCCAGTGTTTGGCTGTGGAGTAGCAACACAATTCTGCTGACCCTCTAAGAATGTCGTACTGCCACTGATCCCCTGGTCACATGCAACAGAACACACTGGCAGGAGGCCAAAGCCTCGGGATGTCTTGTTGATGCTTTAGGAGTGGAGGAGCTCAAACAGGCTCCAAGCATTCCAAAATCCATAGTTATGGAGCAGTGACCTTCTGGGCTTCGAATTGAGAAAACATAGAGCACTGAACTGCCCAAAGACAGAAAACATAACTTCTGAGAGGAAAATACGTTGCTATAAGCATCTCTACGATAACGGTGCTCAAACTGGGGACTCGCTACAGCTTTCATTAACAACAGATGAAATGATACATTGTACAGAACTATGGCAATTTGCTAGTTTTCTCTAGTGTCATATTGTGGACTTCTAAAATGTAAGTTTCCAGGACAAAATACTTTATTTCATGCAATTTTAACCTTAACCTTAAAACAAACAAAAGAAATAAACCAATTCCCTACCACGGAAAGACTTTAGCGGGTGCTGGACCGGAAACAGACTATAGTTATGTGATTACTCTGAGAGTATATATATAGCTGCTTGTTTGGTGGTGGAGAATGTATAAAGGGGATTTATAAAGGGTTCTGTCAAACAAGAGTCAGTGCAGACAACGAGAGTGAAGGACGAGATTGTAACAGGTAACCTGCAGCGTTGGGTGTGGAGAAAATAGGACTTCACAAAGTCAATGAGATTACTACAATTGAGAATGACTACAGATGTTTGGACACTGTATGTATGTTTATTTTATGTTGTACTCCTCCGGAAACACGTGTCAGAGATTTGACTTAGTGAGTGACGACTTTCTTGGACGAATTCCGTGATAATAGTGTGTAAGTTAATAAGCTAAAGAGGGTAGATTGCTGAATAGTTGCAAAAATAACATGGCTTTTGCCGTACAAGGCTTACAGAGAAGCTTGGAGACACTATTTCGGGGGGAAGATCACAACTTGGAGGTTGATCGAGGAAGACAAGGGAATATAGTGAGAAAAGAAGCAGATTTCGAGGATCAGTTCAACAGAGAAAAAGACAAAGACCATAGAGGACTCAATAACAGTGAGATAGACCAAAAGAGAGTGGAAAAGCTTCAAGTGGAAGAAGAGTATGAATACATAGAAGAGCAGAAGGGAGGAATAGAGAATATAGATTCAGTAAGGTTATATAGTAGAGATTCTTATGCTAGAGAAATGTTCCAAACCCTGAAACATCTCAAAGATTTATCTCTCCTCACTGACCTGACTCTTACTACTAAAGATGGGCAGCATCTCCACGCACATTCCCCTGTCCTGGCTGCGGTTAGCTCCCTTGTACACCAGAGGTTACCCAAGTGGGATGAAGAGATGGATAGGAAAGATGTTGTTATGATATCCCTCAGTCTGGGTCCTGAGGTGGGGAGCAAAGGGCTGGCAGCATTGCTGGAGTTTGCCTACACTGGGACCATAGCAACTCTGAACAGAGACAGCCTGGACCAGGTGAAGGTTGCAGCTAGAACACTAGGGGTCGCCAGAGTTTTAGAACTGTGCTATGAAGAGGAGGAGAAGATGAAGAGATTAGAGACAAGAGCAGAAGAAATAAAGGTCCCAGCTGAAGAACAGATGAAACTCAGTCTTCAGTCGATCAGACAGCTGTGGAAAGAGAGACTGGGGTGTGATGTGGAGCTTCATGTTGGGAAGACATCATTTCTTGGTAAGTGGACCAAACCACCCATGCATGTATTAAAAACATTTTAAAATGATACAATGCTGAAATGGTTAAAGAACAGGGTGGCAGCTTTAATTTTTGGGGCAATGACATTCATATAGGATGAACAATTTAGAAATTACAACAGGTTTTGTGCATTTGTTTGCATCTTTTCTGCATACCCAAGCATTTGATTGATTTTGAGCTTTGCATTTGAAAGAGTTGTTTACTGGTGTCTGACTATATGTGGATCAAAGAAGTCTCACTGTAAGTCAAACTGGCCATTATGATGCAGATAATCATAATAAACCAATGAAAG
The DNA here is from genome assembly GCA_016801125.1 of Novumbra hubbsi. NCBI lineage: Eukaryota > Metazoa > Chordata > Actinopteri > Esociformes > Umbridae > Novumbra > Novumbra hubbsi. The sequence goes on from JACXGK010000759.1 coordinate 61,404, forward strand.
ACATAGCCAAAACATTAGTTGTGCCACAATTTGCCACTTGATTAAAGTAGGAAGAAAGCACAGGTTGACTCACCAACGGCAAATCGCCTGTAAGACCCAGGGAAAGGACCTAAGAATGCTCACCATTTGCAACCAAGTAATAAAATACTTTATATACTTTACAAAGGTTAATAAGTCTAATTACCTATGGTACTGGAATACTTATGAGTGTAATTAAACCAAACAGTGAACTTTACCTTTTACTTTTTTTAATAAAGGGCCATATGACAGTTTCACTGCTCAAAAAACGTATGGGCTGTGACTGTATACAGTTACCACAAAATGTATGAGCACCCTTCATTAAATTGAACAAGTGAATAAGTGAATGCAGAAATTAAACAAGACAAACAATTATATTTTGTGGGGTAGACGCCAACTTTAATTTCAACACAATCAATTCTTATAGTGGTACGTCAACATTGGGGTTGACAAATATCTAATTCATCTTGTCTCTCTTGACTCCTACAAGTCCACAGAGTGCTCCTGGCCGCCAGCAGTGACTACTTCCGAGCAATGTTCACCTGTGGGATGAAAGAATCCCAGCAGCCCTGTGTAGACCTTCCCTTCCTGGAGGCCTCTGAGATGGAGGCCCTGATTAGTTGCACCTACAGTGGATCAATACAACTCAACTGGGGATGTGTTTTTGAGATCACCTGCACTGCCCTCCGGCTCCAGTTCCAGCACATTCTCTCAATGTGCCTCAGCTTCTTGGTAAAGGAAATGGATGCCCACAGGTGTCTGGATGTGGCCTCTTTTGCTGAGGCTTATGGGATGCAGGAACTTCTTGAGACAGCCAATGAATTTGTCCTGGGGCACTTTCAAAATGTGGCGGCTACCCCAAAATTCCAAGACCTGCCAGCCAACAAGCTTAGAAAGTACCTGAAAAGCAACTCTCTTCTTGTAACCTCAGAGCTGGTGGTATTCAAGGCTGTAGAAGTTTGGATCGAGGCCCGTCCGAGCAAAAGGCTCGGACTCACCAAAGAACTGATGAAGAGCGTCCAATTTCCCCTCATGACGTACAATGAGTTCAAAGAAGTTAAAACCGCAAAACTGTGGACTCAATTCAACACAAGATGTCTTTACCAGGCTATACTGGATGATTTTTGTTCTTGTCAAATAGCACCTCGGAGCCTGTGCAGAGTCTATCAGCCCAAGGACAACCTGGTCTTGGTGGGTGGAGACCAAATCTCGGCCGACCTCAGCCGGCAAAACCCCAGCCGGGAACTATGGTTTGGGAACACTCTGAGGAGCTACACGGGACTTGTGAAGAATGTGGAATGGAAATTGCTTACAGAAATGCCAAACACACCAAGATTAAGCCACGATGTGGCAGTCCTTGCCGAGAAGTTGTACGTGGTTGGAGGACAGGATTATTCGGGCAGACTGAATGTTTTAAAATCGGCCTACAGGTGAGCTATGAATTTGAGTTTAGATCAGATTTTTATATTTTTGTGTTATTATTTTCCTTCCTTCATTTTCTAGTCCTTTTTGTCTTCCAGATATGATCCAATTCAGAATAGCTGGGAGCGACTCGCTGACTTACAAGAGAAAAGATGTAACTTTTCTATTGTTGTGTTGGAGGGGATGTTGTATGCCATTGGAGGAGACAGTGACCCAGAAACAAACCTGAACAGTGTGGAGGTTTACTGTCCAGACACAGACACCTGGAGGTAAGGTTTGGTCAGAATGGTATCACTGAATAGCTAGACTACGTTTAAAGAGGGCTCCTGGAAACCACCAAAAAACCGTTCAAAATGGCCTATGTGGAACTGAATTTGGTGGGATCCACTTCATAATAATAGCCTCGCCTAATCACAGCCACTCCATGGCAGGTTTGGTTATGTCAATGAACATGGTCAGAATGGTCTACCCATGCATGTCATCAAGCCGCTCTGCTTCTCATCAAGCTGCATGCTCAACCAGTAATTATTTGCACGTACATAGAGGAGCAAAGCCAACAACCATGTTTGAGCTTCTAGTTCTAACATGGGCTACTAGGAACTGTCTGTAGGCCTTTGGTATTACCCTATAAAGATGCTAAGACCAGAATTTCTACTCCTGGCCATATCTTGTCATGCAAATCCTTGTGGAGAACCTGGCCATATCTTGTCATGCAAATCCTTGTGGTGGGTTCTCGTGGCTCCAACCTCAGTTGTGGGTTTTGGGTAGGGATTGTGCTTTCCTTTGTGTTGGTAAAAACGTAGATAAGAAACAGAAAAATCTGCATTGCATGACACATGTTATCTTAGAGCCTCTCAAAACCATGCAGTTGTTGCCTAAAAAGTGGAAAAAGGTGAGAAAGAAGGGGAGAGAAATTGGTTACATTATTATTAGAACTACTGTTAGTAATCCATTGTTTGTTGTCTTTGGTCTTCCTCTTAGCTTTGTCCGACCCTTGGATATGACCCTGAGTTGCCATGCTGCCACCATGTTGGATGAAAAGATCTTCATCTCAGGGGGATATCAACAGAGGTACCAGTGTCTGACTTCTTTGTTCATGTATCACCCTGAGCGAGGAACCGTCTACCTTTCAGACATGAGCCAGCCCCGAGCCTATCACTGCATGGAGACTTTACATGGGCATCTTTACGTGGCTGGAGGAATTACTCTGGATGAAAACATGACATCTATTGACCAGCTGATCTGTGAGGTATACAACCCCATTAGTGATACCTGGAACACCTTCACGAACCTGCCCTTTCCCCATGTTGGGGCTGCCTCTGTGGTGCTGGAGGAGAAGCTATATGTACTGGGCGGATACTTCAAAAACAACTACAGGGAGACCAGACTGGTGCACCGGTATGATAGCATGCTCCAATACTGGGAATACATGGGCGTGATGCCCGGACCAAACACTGACATACGAGCATGTTTGATCCGTTTGCCGAACCACTTGAGAAAATGTCCGAACATTTGACACTAAAGCTGTATTGACCATTAGAGCTAGTCACAGATTTTATAAACTGTGTGTGAGTGCGAACTACTTTTGAAGGTTTTGAGGAGTCTTTTCTATGTTTCAAAGGTTGTACAATAAAAGTACTTCTAACATATTTTTCTAGACCCACCAAGGATTTTTCATCACTAAGAATACATATCAATACATATTTCCCTAATAATAAATTAATACTAGTGGCTTTGGAGCCCTTCTTGATGTGTTTTTATTTTGAGTGTCAATGCACCAAACCTCTCCAGTTTGTCACCACCTGATCAAAAAACAAATCATAGAAAAGTATTAACGAAAGTTTTATCAGTCCACGCAACAAGGACTACTATAAAATAATCTGGCTTTAACCACCATAAAATAATCTTGCTTTAACCACGTTACACATAAATTCCAAATATCTCTAAGTGTGAGGTTTGTGTGCATGGGATGTCCATAGTTTATGGTTCTGTAATTTAAGGACATCACATGCAGCTCAAGACAATGCAGTTTATATTTAACTTACAAGCTAGGTAGATGCTAATCGAAGTGACTGTCAAAAGTGATATGGTTGTCAGACTAAAAGAACAGCGAAGCACAATTGCTTGTTAAAATATTAAACATAACCAGAGATCGGTTTGTGTGGTAATCATTTATTTACTATTCACATATTTTGAAAACGGTACTGTAATGACAAATCATGCATTCTGATGCAGTCCTTTAGAGCTGAACATATGAATGATTTAGAGTGAATAATCTCTCATATTGATCTTTCTTTTCACCTCCATCTCTGTTGACATTTAGGAAAAACATGACACATTGGTGTTTAAGGGCTCTACAGACTATTGATGTGAGGTTGCTATATAATGTGTGCTTACAGCAGTATACTCATACAAATCTAAAAGAGATGTAGCTGTTACCACAGGGAAACTGTCTTTCCCCCAATAAAAAAACATTCCCACAGCAGATTTTACAGAGGTCTTTTCCTGAATGAATAGGCACACATGGCAAATGAATATACTTATTTACACTGGCATTCATCATCCACACATATTAGTTGACTGTTGGAGGGAAGGCAAGTTAATTTAGTAGCCAGCTCTGACAGAATGATAAAGGTTTTACAGCTTTTTTGGATGTTGTCAGTATCACAAAACCACTAAATGCCAATATGCTGAATACTTCACATTGGAAACAGCAGAAAGCCGCTAAAGGAACAATAATCATATCGGTCATCGATGAAGACCCATGTGTTGATCCAAAGAGTCATGTAAACCTCTTCTCCCTGGTCCAACTGCAGCGTGACTCCGTTTGAAGCGTTGTCATTTGACTCTCCACTGGATTGGTATTCGTACACAGACATCATCCGTTGGCCACCCTTGAATATGCTCAGACCCATGTCATGCTTCGCATAGCCGTTTCCAGAAAAACGGAAGTAATACACCCCTCTCACTGGCGCTGTGAAGAGCCCTGAGGCAATGGAGTACAGCAACTATCAACTACCCGTTGCTACTTGAACCTTTGTACCAATTGAACAAATCATAATTCCTA